>JAPZPB010000126.1:44151-90587 GCA_037952635.1 Bryoglossum gracile | reverse complement strand
CCACCACCACCACCACGGACCAAACCACAAACCACGATTCCCAACCCCCGAAAACAAAACCCAAGAGAGAAAAAGAGTGAAAAGGGAGATTAAGCCAGGAGCAGGAAAAGAATTGTACAGCTAGAAGTTCAAACCAGACCTGAGAAAGAGGCATGGTAGGGAGACAAGGGTTGCTGTACTGCGAATATCTAGAGATAGCAAGCAAACTCGCGTTCAAGAAGCAAGTCACAACTGAGAGAAGGTGAAGCTTGGTATGAGCTTTAAGTGGGTATTCTTTTCGGTTCACATCCACTATCTGGCTATGCCTAATCCATCACGAACCTAGGCTAGATAGAATCTCTCCCCAAATAAATTCCTTATCAATCAATTCTCGCTGGCTTCTCCAACACTGTCGTCAAAAATACAGAAATGGAACATAACCTATCAAGATATCTTTCTGCTTCAATCATTCCAAAAAAAAAAAACTCCACCCGTTCCCCCATAAATGCTCAATTTTAAGCAAAATGCGGCGTAATCATCAATCATAAGATAACATTCATCTCGTCATCAGCTGCTGTCGCAACAAGCAATGAACTCCCTTTATACACCCAACATCCGTCTCGAAACTCTGCAACTCTCCTCAAATTTACCCATTCGCAGTCTTCATCTTGTTGATAGACGGACCGAGCACTCATCTATCCTTACGACTTCCAACAGTGGCCAAACTGATAGGCGGGGGGTTCCTCGTATAACCAGTATACTGTCCCTGCCCCAAATCCTTCAAATTCCCCATGCCTCCACCGCTGGCATGCGCCAGCTCCCCGAGCCCACCACTCATGACTGCCTCCTCAAACGCAGCCCTTTTTTTTGGCGCTTCTAGCATCTTTCGCTCTCCTTCTCTTCCCTCCCTCTCCCTTACTTTATCATCTTCAAAATCTTGCTCATCTGAGCTATCAGACTCAGAATGGGAGTCGTGGTCACGTTCTCTCTCGCGCTCACGTTCGCGGCGGCGATGACGGCGTTCTGAATGCTCGGAGCGTGGGATTTCGCCCGCTTGTTCACGCTTGTGTCTTTCGTGAGTCGCGCGGCGGGCACGGCGGCGTTCGTCGGCTTCGATTTCTTCGAGGTCCTCACGAGCGGCTTGATAGTATTAGTAAGAAACGAGGGAGAAGAAGGGAAATACCAACATCTAATTCTCTGCGTGACCTCCGCGTATCCTTGAACCTCCTCCTTGGATAGGACTCTCAAGACTATGACGAAGTCTTCTCTAGCCTCGAATCTCTCTTTCCCGGCTTCTAAAGCCTCGGGGTTGACGAGACGGCGGCTGATCTTGGTCCAGCGAGCATCTGGTGGGATTCCATCCTTCTTGGCGTCTTTCATTGGTGCTACGCCTTCACGGATGGGAGCTGGATCTTCGGGGAATTTCTCACGGGGTTGGCGAAGGATGCCTTTAACTGGTTTCTCTTCTTTCTTCTCTCTTGGTGGGGAGACGACTCGGAGCTGGCGGCTCTCGGCAGGTGCTAGAGGGTCTCGGGATTTACGGTCATTGAGATCAGCTCGGATATCAACTACCTCTTGAGGATCCTTGGTAGAGGACTCTCTAGTGGAACGAGAGATAGGCTCCTTGGCAGCCGGCTTAGGGGGAGCAGCGTCCTTTGCGTTGAGGGCGTCTTTCAAGGCTTTGAGATCCATAGGGTCTTTAGGATTAAAAGCAGCTGCCGCAACCCCAGACTCACGCTTAGGTCTTGACTCCCGGCGAGCAGAACGGCGAGGTTCATCAGAGTTCGAGGTATCAGAACGAGATTCGGCTGCGGTGCCGTTCAAAGCGGCTTCAGCCTCTGCATGCCGCCTGCGCCGCTCTCTACGGTCCGCATCAGTCTCTCGTTCTTCTTTAGCTGGACGTTCTCTGGAGTCAAAAGCCGCCTGTGCAGGAGGACGGTCCTTGACATCTCCATCCATAGGTGGCGAAGTTCTAGGTGGAGGTGGAATATCTCTTGGAGGAGGCGGAGGAAAGCCATCATCATGATGTCGCCTCTCTTTGACGTCTCTATCAAGATCTCTGTCTCTCTCATCCTTCTCTCTGCGGTGCCGAGGCTCATCGTCATCCGGGCCTCTGCGATCACCTCTATCTTCCCGGTCGTCCCTATCGCCCCGAGTGGCATTCTTGACAGCATTGAGTCCCAGAGCAGCCCCAGCAAGACTGAGACCAGTAGCAAGAGCAGCATCTCGGCTCTTATGTCCAGATCTGCTCTCAGGTCTCTCGACTCGGTCTGTGCGCTCGACCCTTTCGACTCGCTCGGCTCTCTCTGGCCTTTCTGGTCTCTCGTTTCTCTCCCTGTCTCTCTCCCGCTCCCTCTCTCGCTCCGGTCTATGACTGCTCTCGACTCTCTCCGCCCTCTCCGATCTTTCCTGCCTCTCAGATTGCCTTTCGGGTCTAGCAGAAACAGCTCTTGGCTTAATAGGATCCTCATATCTACCATTGTCATCAGGATACCTATCCTTCCGATGTGAGGATTTCTCCTTCCGCTCCCTTGAATCTAGATCCCTCACTTCGTAATAGTCATCTCTTGGCTGCCCTCTGCTCGTACTATGATCATGGTATGACGACGGTCGAGCCTTTAAGCTGTCTCTCCTTGATACCGCTACGGACTCGAAAGGTGCTGGTCGCTGAATTGGTTCCATAGGTGATATGGAAGAAGGAACGGTAGATACTGAAGGCACTCTGATCGGAGCTGGATCCCAAACCGGAGCAACTCTTGTCGGAATCCTATCAAATCCTCTCATTGAAGGCGGAGGCCCCCTCTCCCCCCGGTCGTAAGACCGCTGAACCTCATTAAAGCCGGTAACACTGCTCGGTCTGCTGTTCCTGCCAGCATCAAAGCTATCTCGCCGTGAGCGCTGATGTGCTGGCGCCGTGTTATTCAGATCGTATTGTACCAAGTCTCGCGCATTCGTGTACCCGTATCCATCGTCTCCATAATCGTCTGCCACTGTATCTGCATGTCTTACCACGGAGCTGGGGTAGACAGGTCTCGCTCTTGTTCCCGTATATGTAGGCTGTCGGACGGAAGCGATCCGTAATCTATCGTTCTCGCGCTCATTTGCAATACGGTTGATATCTGCGTTATCCATCGTAGTGCTGTATCCCTTCCTGTGAGAATGGCTATGCCGTGAGGATGCTGGTACGGTTGTGACGTAATCCTCTTCGCTGGAGTGATACGGGTTCTTCATCGGGCTCGCGGGTCTGCCACTGTGAATGACAGGCCTGTGTTGATGCCTCGGGCCAGACGTAACAATTGTAGGAATGACTATAGGTGGGCGGTTATGATTATCGAGGGTAGATCTTCGAGTCCGACTGCCTTCTCGTATGGCACTGCCGCCTCTGTGAATAGGATCTGTGGTGACTTTGTAGGTGGTAGTGACAGTCGCGGGGTTGCTGGCAGAACTGCGACTGCTTCCAGACGGAGCAATATTCTCGCGTCGAGAGGAGGGTATGACATGGAGATGTGGTTGCTCGTAGGCCAGATTAATGGGCAAAGATGCCCTCGCTGGATTATACAGCGGCGGAGATCTGGGGCGGGTGCCATGTCCGTATCTTTGCGACATTGTGCCTGTATCTCTGCTCGTGCAAAAACGGTTCTGGGTAGAATGTGTGAGCTTGGAAGATTCAATGACTCGAGTATGGACTCGACAAAGGTGATCGAATGAGGTGTCGCACGTGAGATGCAATGCGATGTGGGAGGAGTTGCATGAAGATTGGAGATGCTAGCGAAGACTGCTTGCTGCAGCACAGCAAATGTCAGCAAACAGTTTGTGAACAACGGAGCTACGGGGAGAGTGAGAAGAATGAGAACAGCGGGCAAATTGTGGTTTGAAATGCAACGCAGTAATAATGCACATAGCCTTCCCTTTCCTTCCCTTGCTTACCTTGGATTTTTGGCCCGAACGCAATGCAGGAGGCCGAGGGTGGAGTGTAGGGCTGCCAATGACGGGGAATGGAGAATGCGAGTGGAGTTGGAATCGCTCTCAGTCTGCAGCTGGGGATTCTGCGCTTTTGCAGTCTTCGTGGTATGGATCGGAGGATCGTGGCGTTGATGACTGGAGGTTTTTGACCCCGCTGCTTGCTGCGGATGATGTGAGAATGAAGGAGACGAGGAGGGGGGAAGCAGAGAGGTGGATTCTCACTTCCTCGAGCCGGCACGGGCGTGCAATGTATGAGAGAGAATTAGTGTAACGAGGAAGCAAAATGGTGAAGAGGATAGGGATATGTGACTGGAGGAGTGGAGGAGTGGAGGAGTGGTAGCGGACGTGAATAGAGGATGTGAATAGGTAAGAGAGCCGAAACAAAGGGCCAAAGTTTCCTCAAGCCACCAGTTAGTTACTCGGTATGCTATGATATGGGTTGCCAGGACAAAGAATGCGGAGAGGGAAAGGGGTAACTATGAAGATAAAACAATAAAACAGAGAGGATTAGAATACATGAGTGTTCATCGTGTTAATCCTGCGGCTCAAGGTTATGCCTGTTGCCAGTAACAGCTTTGGTAATATGTAATATGGAGGGAGGTTCAATCCAATAGGAAATTCAAGGGTCCAAGTCAAGTCACCAATTCCAATTCCAATTCCAATTCCAATTCCAATTCCAATTCCAATTCCAATTCAAGTTCCCTCCATGGTTCTATTCACCTTGCATCCTGCATCATGCACCAACTTGTTCCCCGATCCTCGTTGATCCTCGTAATTCCGACCCAGATACAAGTATGTTGGTAAGATTACTATATCAAGCAATTCGCCTCCCAAACGTCATGTTGTAACCATGGCTCTCTCCGATTCCTCCGCTCCCCCTGCGCTCTGCTTTTTATATCCACCTGCCCGCATACTACAATGCTTGGTACTTTGTAATTGCAAGACTCTCACGTTTTCTCTTCTTGGCCAGTCTTTCCCTCGCCTTATCTTTTAAACTTCGAGCCTTATCCAAGCGTCAAATACAAGTACAGTGCCGAGCATCAGAAGTTTTTCTTGCCTACGCATAGGTTTAGGGCGAGAAACTGTGCTACGAAAGTAGTTTTACTACAGTACTGTGCGGCTCAGGCACATGTATCTAAGACCTCTTGTCTTGGGCACAAAGCCCTATTTCCCCACGCCTTTCATGCTGTACAGTGCTTCGCACCGATGCTGTACGATGCCATCAAGTCGGAAGTTTACAAGGTTGGGCACAACAGGCACACCACGGAACATATCTATCTGTACTTCGTGCTTCGTGCTTCGTGCTTCCTACAGTAGCGCCTTTCTTCATGTGCCTCTCCTGCTGTAGAGCGCAGCCCGATTCCCGCCTCCTGACAGGAATTATCTTTTGCCAACGCCCGGCCTGAGGGTAACTCCGTACACGGTATAGTGCTCTGAGAGGTATTCGCACTGCAAGCCGCCCGACGTTGGCATATCTTGGCTTCTACTGGGAATCCGCTTATCAGCCACTACTCGGTCAGGTTTCTGGTTTCTGGTTTCTCCTTCTCAGACACCTCTATCAAGTCTCCCAGGCTATGCAGCAGCTGACAGGCTCACGATACCCTCACTTATCCGCCTCGTCAACTTCATCACCTCACTCTCATAAGACCGTCCTTTACAATCTATTAAAATACTCAATGACCTCACCCTAGAACCTTCTCTCTTTCTCCCACAGACGTGGCCACCTCCCATCCCCAAATATGGCTTCCTAACAACCACCAACCAACATCGCATACGCCCTCCCTCTTCACCGACAAGCTGATCCCTTCACGATTTTCTGCTTGCCGGAGGGAAATTCAGGCCTCAAGAAGTGCCGCCGTTCTGCTCCCAATCCCCACATGGACATGGGTGCAGGGATATTCCCACTCGCGAACGACTCAGTAACCCGAGTGCGGGTTCCGAGAGTTCTGGAATTAAGAAGCCGTCCATTGCTCCATTCCTTGATCTGAAGGGTCCAAGAGTAAATCTTTTGGGTTTTGGGTATCGAGCAGGGTCGGGAGTTGGGTTGTGGGAAGGGAAAGGGGAGGGGGAGGAGGATCTCTCGACGAACGGCAGCTCTTTACGCCCGGAAAACCTCCTTTTGGGATCAAAGACGCAAGTGTGGCCTTCTTTGTATAACGCCATCTGCAAGACCATTTTCAGCTTGCTGACCGTATAGCGCAGCTATCATTGCGCTTGAGCACTTGAGGGCTGTTTGCCACTAATGACTCAGACCTCCTCCTTTCCTTCCCCGGTGCATTGCTTGCTCACGCCATTTCTGCTCCTAATCTTTACTTTTCTATCCCTTTCTGCAGTGTTTACCACTTGCTTCGACTGTTTGCCTCCATCTTCATGTTATCATTTTCAATCAGTCGAAGATCGAGATCGGCAGTCGGGCTTCAATACCGCAGAGATTCTCGGATCGTCGGGATCCCCCTTTCCAATGAAATATCCCCCTCATCAGCCTCGCAAGATGATGGCCGTAAATGTTCATTCTTCCAGGGTTTCAAGCATTTCCAATGAACGCTTCTCCTCAATCTCGATTAACACCCCAAACTTGACCCCATCTCCGGATCTATAGGAACTCCTTCTCCAATGAAGTGTTCCCCGCAGTGGCCTCGCAAGATGATGACCAGGTACATTTATTTTCCGATACTGCCACCTCAATCATTTTAGATAAACGTTTTCTATCAACCGAGGATCAACAGTAATTCTGCAGACAGGTCTTGGGTCGTCAGGATGTTGCCTTCCAATGAGTTGCTCTCCAAGCTAGCCTCGCGTGTTCATCACCGTGTGGATATCTCCTTTTAGGGGTATTATCAGCGAACAAGCTCCTCAGCCTGACCAAACCTCCCCTGGGTAAGAGATGCATTAGGAATTCGTTGAAAATCTTGGTTCGTCTCATTACTCTCCACAAGTCTACATTGTTCAATCCCTTACTGGGTTGCCGAACGACGACCAGCCAGCAACAAAGAGGCCCCCCCCCCACCGGCCCGAAAACAACACCTCATTTCAACGCAAGTGCGTCTTGATGTAGTTGAGCCTCAAAAGAGTCATCAGACTCTCTTGCGCCCGCTTCCAGATAGCCATTTATATGGCACCAAGGTCCTTCCCGCTTGAAAAGGGGGGTTGATGCCGTAGCCGATTGGCCTAAACCATTCGCCACGAAGAAATGTGTCACCAGGCACCCAACTTCCTCGTTTCGGATATGATTCATCAAGGATTTTTCTAGGTCGTTGAATTGAGGGCAAAGAAGTTATGTAGGTAGGGTAATTATTTTCGAGTTGCGAGTTTTGAGTTGTGAATCTTCGACGTGCGGAAAGGAGCAAAGCCTCCGACTGTTCTATGGCGTATGCTCCTCTCACTCTCTCTTCCCCGACGAGTTTATTCATTTTTCCTCTGCACTTTATTCCAGAGTCGTCTCAAAAACAGGGAATCAAAAGAATAAGTACATTTCCAAAAGAGTTGAGCGTCTGTACTTCCCAAGAAGCTCTCGTTATAAGAGGCTTGAATAGCCTTGACCTCCCTTCTTTGACTGCTGTCCAAAGAAACCCCTCCATAACCCCGCTGCCATGCTCCCTCCATCTAGAACGCCCATTACCTGAGCTGATGCCTTCCTCCTAAAAGGTAGTTGAGGATGTAAAGCATCTGAACCCTCAAATCTCGTCAACCTCTGGCCTTCAAATCCTCCCAGCAGCCATCTAACATCAATCCCCGCTGCTACTTGACATTTCAAGTCAGTGCAAAGACGCACTTCTAACTCCCGTTCCTATTCCAAATCCATCACCCATCATTTCGGGGCCGCGGGCACTTTACTTCAAATCTAGTTCACTGTTCTAGAATCTCTACTTCTGTGAGATACCGCCTGCGTTGTTTGCAAGTCACTCGCGCCCCGGATTCTCCAGTCCAGCCACCTCGACCCCCAGCCTATCACCCCACAAACCACATTCCCCCGATCATTCCACCCCGCCCCGCCCCGCCCCGCAGCCGTCCAACCTCGCCCTTCAAAAGAACCGTACAATTTCCTCCAAACCACCACAGTCTTCAATTCTTATAAATGATCTAAGCTCAATCTCGGATTCGTCGTGCATTTCCAAGCCGACTCCCAAAATTCATGCAGGTACAGGCATCATAACGCTTTCACTGCCGATAGCCAGCCTCGCCTGGTGCCCTAAACCTTTTTCATCTTTCTTAACTCGATAAAACTGCGCTTGCCCATTGATTCATTTTCCCCATGCATGAATCCGAATCGGTGGGTCGCACAATACGAGACTTGCGTCCCGGCGGCAATACGAGGCTCGTACTTCCGAACTGTACTATACAGGTACAAGTTCCCCACCACCTCTCAACAAGACCACTTCTTCTCTACTCCTCCTATCGCAACCAAGAGGTTTAAACTCATCTCGAGTCCTGATTCCGATAGACCAAAGCCGCGGTTTCGGGTGATCGATCAATGAATGAATGAATAAATTCATAGGTATAGCGCCCGCCGAAACCAACCAAACCAAGCCACCTGCTTCCTCGTCTGCCTCATTGCTCTGCTTGCTACCCCCTATCTCATCCTCCACCCCTATATTAACGACCGACCTTCTCACTACCTCTGCATCGTCACAATCCTCTCAGCCTAGATGAGCAGCGAAGGCTGGTGGGCTTGGTGCTGGGACACCTGGTTTGGGCTTAAAGCGCGGCAATGGGACCACGATGCTGCTGCCGCTACCCCGGAAATAGAAAATAATGCTAGGTTCAGCGGGGGGAGCGAGAAAGGCGTCGGGGTTGGAGCAAGGACTGAGTTGGGGAATGGGACGGGGGCGGGAGGAGAGGAGTCGCTGGCGGGGTTTCAGCGGGGGTTTTTGAGAGGGAGGAAGAGGGAGAGGGATTTAGAAGGGTTGGGGCTTGGGTTTGAGGGGAGGGAGTAGGAGGGGAAGGGAGGGGTGAGAAGGCATAGTGGGTTATTTTCGGGGGGTTGGTGGAAGTGTAGGCTTGCAGGACTTTTTTTTACTCGATCCTGTCGTATGGAAGTCTTGACTACATACCCCTTTTAGACTCGTCTGCTGCCTTTCACTTCTTCTTTCCCACGCATACCCATGTTCTTAACGACTTGCAAATCCTTTCCTGCTTCTACTATCTCCTCGCTACCCCCGCCGTTGATTTTAGTCGCAAGCCTGTCTGACATGAATTGTTATCACAGCTGCATAAGATCATATACAAGTACACTCATAATCAAGCAAGCACACAGTCCCAACCCCACCAAACTTCACCCGAGACCCAAACTACTCTAATACCACCTCATCCCCAAATTCCAAAAACTCCATACCTGAGCACCCCGCCAGAACCCTCCTCAGTCCCATTTCCATCCCCCCAAACTCCCTTCCCAACTCCCCCTCTTATCCGTCGAAAGCCTACGAGTCACAGCTTCACTTTCACCACGACTCCATTTCTCGACTTGGAATCTAGCTACGTTTGACTATGGCTCTTGAATCCGAACTCCTGGGTTGGTTGGCTGTTTGGAAGGGTGTAGGGTTGTGGGTGGTTGAGGGGGTTGGATTTGGGTTGGATTGGATTTAGGTTGGTTAGTGATTTGGAGTTTTAGTTTGTGGATTTTGGTAGGTTGGTTGGTTGGTTGGTAGGTTAATAGGTTATATATATATATAATACACACACATATATATTTCCATATTTCCCACTCCTCCTTCGCTCCTAGAACGAGTACGTATGGTTTCAGGTTTGGTTTTATCTCAGTATATAGTATAGTACAATACATACATACACCAGCGCTTTTTAACCCCACACCATATCTTGCAAATTCACTATACTATTCCAGGTATTCCCTGACACCACTCCCTTGTGGTTCTCGTTCTCATTCTCATTCCCATCTCATCCCCATCCCATCTCATCTCATTCCCATTCCCATTCCCACCCCCCACACAAACACAACCTACTTCACTCTACCCCACTCCAACATCTTTCTTCCTTCCTCCTTCCTTCTTCCTTCTTCCTTCCTCCCTCCTTCCTCCTTCCAACCAACCCAAACACAAACCCAAACCCAAACCCAAGACCCCCTCACTCCCTCCACACTTCCACCCCTATCACGAGTTCAAGATACTACAAGACCAAGCGAGCCAGCAGGCCTACACGATCGCAACAGAAACAGAAACAGAAACAGAAACACGGCAAGTAATCAAGCAATCCACCTGATAACCTCTCCCCTCTGGGCTGTAACATGTACTGTTTATTCACTGCTATGAGAAAGTAATGAACGTGATATGAGAAGGGAGGGAGAGGGAGGGGGAGAGAAACCAAACAAGAAACGATGTTTTATAAAAGGGGATTAGAATGGCGGTTAGGATATATGGTACTGTAGAGGGTGAGGAGTGTGGAAGGGGTATGGATATGGATATAGATACGAAATCGGGATTTCAAAACACCAAGTTGGGTTCACCGGAGAATGGGAGAGATAGAAGAGAGAAGCAGAACGTGAACGCGGAGAGACAAAAAGGTACGAGCCTGCTTGTATCGTACTGTAAAACGAAAAGGCGCAGTGGTGCTTGGAGAAAGAATCTGGATCTTGGGAAAGGAAACACACAACAGACAACCCAGGTGGAAATCATCAGCCAAGAAATGCTGCTTTATCAACACACCTTCAAAACGTAGAGCGAAAGTAATATCAAGTCACATCATGGATTGAATCCACCAAAAGAACAGCAAATTTCTGAAAGCAGAAGCTCATTTTTACCACCCTATCTACAGATACAAAGGAATCCCACTCCCACCACCCCCAATCCCATCACCGACACACCAGAGACCGGTAATCACCTCCTCAAAGCCCGCTCATGCACTATCCAGGTCAAGCAAGAAAAGCAAAGTTCTGACTATGTAGTTGACCATTCAGACAGGATCCACGAACCAAGAAGTCGATATTCAGGAAACGAGTAAGCAGGTTCAAGGAAGTGAGAGAAAATGAGAATGAGAGTGTGGGTAGGAAGCAGCCGCGATCCAACCATCATTATGCAACTCCAGATCCATCCCATTCTTTCTCAATAGTAAACAATTTGTGCTCTCGCTGCCATATCCATCCATCAAGAGAAAAGGAAATCATAACGACTAGGTTCGGCGTGTCGAATAGAAGCAGGTTTATGTAATCGCAAGGTCCCCAGTCAGATCACCATGTGGCAGATGAGACTCCGCGCTATGTAAAAGACAAGATGAGGAGAAGATTACAAGCGCGATCCGTGAATGACCTTCATGTCGACTGCCATCTCGCGGCCGTGGTCATTGATGACCTGGACACGGACGGAGCCACGGCCAGACTCGAAAGCTTCGGTGAGACGGGTCCAGAGTGAGGATTGGTCGATGACAGGGATGGCTTGCTTGACATCGCCAGTCTCGGTCATAGCAACAACTATCTCATGTTAGTGAAGGATAATTAGAAAGAATAAAGGTGACTTACCAGTGCCATCTTGAAGATCAAGGACTCTGTATTGCTTGAAGACGGGGCCGAGCATGGTTTGGACAACGACACTTGGAGAGGGGTTGGAGACGAAAGAAGACTCTTCTTGCAACTGCTTGGTGAAAAGGTCAACACCCAAGTAGCGGTGTTGACCAGTGGCCGAAGAGGTGGTGATACGGATGACCTGGCAAGGACGACCTTGAAGCATCAAGAGATCGCCAATGCGGATGTGGTGGCAGGGGATGGTGACGGTGTTGGGAGGAATGGGAGGCTCAGCGGCAGCAGACCGGCTAGGCTCGCGCGCACCTACAGTAGAAATGTTAATTTCTTCCTTGACAACGACATCTTGGTGTTTATGATCATGATGATTATGGGAACGTCCGAGGACTTTATCAGCAGCATGGTGGAGGCCATGGCGAAAGGAGTGGTAGTGGCCTGACTAAGGTTTAGGATGAGGAGTGGATAAAGATTGAACATATCAACTTACCATCTTCATCGTAGTAACCCATCTTGGAGGTGAAGCGAGCAGGCTCAACTACGGTCTTCTTCTCTACGCGAACTTCTTCCGTGGAAGAAGACTTGTATTGTCTAGGTGCTTGGTAACTGGGGCCTGTAACGGTCTCCTCGGTGACACGAAGCTCCTTGTATTTGGGTTGAGTGTGAGGATGAGGAGGATCGACGGTCTGCTCGGTAAAGCGGGCCTCTTGTTCTTGGGTAGATTGGAAGCGGGGAGGGTCAACGGCTTGCCCGGTATGTCGGACCTCTTGTTGGTTTCTTGGGTGGAAGCGAGGAGGATCAACAGTTACAGTGTTGACTTTCGTGTCTCCGCGGTAACTAGGTTGGAAGCGGGAACGGTATTCACGCTCGCTAATGTCTAGCTCCGACTCGTGTTGTTGACGGCGAGGTTGAGAGTGATGAACGGGACGGGAGATGGAGATGTCCGAGTCGTAATGTCTTCGGCTATGAGGAAGTTCAACGTCGATATGGGTTGTTGTTTTCTTGTAGTCAGGTCTAAGAAGAGAAGAGAAAGTCAGTCGGCTGGAGAAATAATAGTCGGTGTAGGTTACTGTGTCAACAAAGCGAAAAAGAAAAGATGCAAGACACGAATGAGAATGACTCGGCTTGATCGGGCGCTTGGACGCGTAATCTTACGGAGGTTTGGTTGGGGGGAGGGGGGGCTGGGTGGCTGAGGACTGTTCTCCTGAAGCCAATTGCCAGAGAGAGCTCTGCTGCTCCGCAGATCTGGCAGAACCGGGGAAACTTGAAGTTGATTTTTGACGCTGGGGAGATTCGCAGAACGAACGTACCTTCGATCTTCGCGGATGTAGATATCTTCCTTGCGGCCTTCTTCTCGGCGGCTAGGACGGTGTTGGTGACGATCCTCTTCACGGGTGATATGGATCTCCTCTTGACGGAATTGCTCGTCTCGCGGGGGAAGGTTGGCGGAGAAGGAAGATTGATGATCTTCCCGTCCGACGCGCTCCTCGTGTGCTGGAAACTTGATCTCTCCTTCGACGTGAGTCTTGGTGGTAGTTCCTGCGGCGTCGCTCCGGTACGACGACGGGAAGATGCTGAAAGGGATCGGAACGCGGGCGTCAAAGTCCAGATTGACGACCTTTCAGTGCGAGAGGCTCTCTTCTCAACTGCCTTTCGACGTGCCGAAAGGAAGACAAGAAGGGGTCTCTTGCTTCTATGGGGGGGGTGAAAGGGGAGGAAGAAAGCGCGGAGGCCTTCTTGACTCGTCTTTCTTGGAGACGATGATGTGCAATTGAGGTGTACAAAGTTGGAGAAGTTGAGGTTGAGGTTGTGGGAAGTTGGAAGTGGGATGTGGTTGAAGAGGTTTTGGAAGAGGGAAAAAGATGTGGGAGGATGGAGGTTGGGAGTAGGGCAAGGTTACGGGGAGCGAAAATTATATCGTCCGCCGCAGTTGTTGACTCGTTTGTTTACCAATGCTAGTGCGGCTTAGCGCCGTTGTCTTGGATTATGAAATGAGTGCAGGGGGCTGAGTCCGTGCTGCAGGAAAACAAGAACAAAAACAAAAACAAAAACAAGAGCAAAGGGGAGGGGGAGGGGATGAACGTTGTGTGAACGATATATGAACGATATATGAACGATATATGAACGACGTATTTTATGCAGTGTCTTTGCATAAAAGGCACATAATTATGCCTTGTTATGTGTGTACTGTGATTGACTAAAGAAGTCATCATGTCTGTGATCACATTCAGTCCTTCACGATATCAAGATTCAAGATAGTCTCCGTCTACTGTACTGTACGCTTTGCTGGATGGCTGCAGTATTCTCTGGTCTCAATTGCGAATCTGCGTCTCGTACCAAATTCGGATCCTCTGTCCAATACAAAAGTACCGAGTCCAAACAAACTTCTCTCCGGTCTCAGCCAAGCAAACCAATTGAGCTTCAGTCTTCTCCACGCCCATACAGGAGCTCCAGCCCCCTCCACATTAGATCTCAAGTTTCCCTCACCTGCATCCAGCTGCAATGCACCACAGCCCAACTCCAACCGCCTTCAATTCCCATATCCATCGATCCAACTCGTTCAACTCGTTCAACTGAAATGATCCACATCGAATTACCTGACAGTATCCTGCACTCCTGCACCACTGCAGCTGGCCTCATGTCTCTCCTCGGGATACACCATGTACTGTACCTGTAGTGTAACTCTGTACGAAGAGTGCGGCATATCCATTCGTGTAGCCCACCCATTGGAGCACCTCCCAGCCCGCCCAGATCCTCACATGCAAACCAGCCTCCCCAAACCCCAGACCCGAGTCTGAGCTCAACCTCGTCAATTCTTTTCTCCCAGACAGCTCCAACTCCCCTCTCTTCTTTCGATCCGCAATCACGCGCTTCTTTCTACGTCGGAGAATCAAGTCTCGATTCTCCGATATTAGATGGGTTCGTTCCTGATGTTGTGATGTTGGATTATCCTCGGCAGATCACGGGGAGCTAGGCTGTTGCCATGGAGACGGCGTTCCAATACACTATTAGCTTCCCGTCCCGCGCCTCAGCACATTGCTTCCGTGCCCGTAGCTCCCCAAGCTGGCTGGCTGACTCCACTCCGAAACCCAGGATAGGGTCTGGAGCTCCTTCCGTTCTTTACGAAATACTGTAAGAGCTCTCAGCTTACTAACCAACCAACATGGAGTATACAGTAGTACAGCATGAAACGGACACCAGGACGACATCTGCGCTATCTAAATTAAACGCACTGTACTGTAATGAAAAACCCACCTCCCAAAATCCACATGTGCAAAATAATCCTCCTCGGTCCTGACCTGCGGGGTATGTTTTTATCCCCAGTCGATAAAACGAGACTCTACAGTACTATCTCACGCCCATAATCAATACCGTACAATTGCGTTTCCGGGCGCAAATCGGGTGGAGAGGCAACTCGAGTTCTCCTATTGTATAGTACAGTACAGTAGTAAAGCACAGCTCGGTATTTCTTCATACCGAATTTCCATCCTTGGTAGACCTGATCCATGCCATGTACTGTACCGAACAAGGCCCTTTCTTTCAACTTTCATACCTCATTTGACGGGATCTCTAAAATTTAATCATTGTACTTTTTAAAGCTCAGTCTGGATTCAGGTTCATCTTTTGGAACGGGGGATTGTACCGGGGCTGGACTAGAAAGAGCCAATTGAATCCGATGCGTGTATCTCTATCAAGTATCAACCGACGCTCATCTATATATGTGTGTCGTCAGAACAAACAGTCTTCCCAAAATCAACATCATTACAGTATCAGCCCCCTTTAAGCTAACGATCCCATAGGGTCCCAGACCGGCAGCACCTTGGGCTTCATAGTCAGAACATCCCTCACTTCCTTACTCACAAACCGCGGCTCAACAACAGCTTGATAGACAAACTCATCCATCCATCGATCACTCATCACAAACCACCCCTCATCCCCACTCGCCGTCCCCCAACTATTCTGCACCCTCCACCTCACACTCTTCCCCTCCACCATATGCACAGCAGTCAACACCATCGCATGCGTCATCGCACTCTCTCCCGTCATCAATCTCTGCGCCTTGCTCATCCCCAATCTCACATTAAACCCAAGCTCGTAATCGACCAAGGATGTGTCCATGATGCCAGAAATGCGATCAGAGTATTTCCCCACATCGGAACCGAAGAATATAGGCAGACCAGCTTGCAGCATCTTGATGCAGGCTTCCTTGAGAACGGACATGGTGACGTTGACGTAGGTGATGCCGCGGCCGCCAACGATGTTTCCGAGGCGGGAGACGGTAAGGAGGGTGTTGTATTCGTTGCGGGGGTCATTTACTAGGGAGAACATGTCATGAACTGTTGAGCCTGTAATTCGGATTGACTTTGGAGACGATAGCTCCTCGGCGAATGCAAGAGGCGTAGTCTTCAACTCTTGAGCAGCTCCTTTCTTGTCCATGTAATTCCAAGTGAACTCCGTGGATGGAGAAGGTGGAGGACCAAGGGTGAGGGTGAGGATGAGGTGAACTTCACGCATCATCTTTTGCTTGACGCTTGCGATTTCCTCGGCCGTTTTGACGCCACTGCTAACCATGGCTCGGAGTTGAAGAGCATCTTCGCGGAGTTTGGTTGTGAGGAGCTGGTTGATGGCGGATGATGCTTGAGCGTTGAAGGAATCGGGGTAGAGAACTTGGGGGACGAGACCATATTTGTGAACCAAGTTGTAAACCATGTCCCATTGTCCTCCATCAGTAACAGGGACGGCAAGGAGGCGCTGGATCAAACGACTGTCGAGGTCCTCGTCAACAGTATCGAGGATTTGATCGAGGAAGAAGTTTGCTTTCTCGAGCTTATCGTAGAAGAAGAGGTAGGCTTGGGAGAGCTCGAATGCATCGAGGTTATGGCGTTTCATAAGGGCGACGCGGAAGACGTTGGTCGATGCAAAAAGCCAGCATCTTCCCGAGCTACGCTGGTTCGTAATGGGAGCTCCCTCGAACGGAATCTTGATGTTGAAGATCTGTTGGTCTCTGATGTGGACGGAACGGGACTGGAGGACGGTCTTAGGGTCTGCGGAGCTCAGGGCAGAGAGTGCGAGTCTGTTTTTGCTTGTTAGTCGTGTTAGATGATGGGCTCGAGATGACTTACCTGTTCTTCGGGTCTTGCAGAAGCTCATGCTCCCAGTGCTCTACTTCCGCAACAGATAAAACAGTCTTAGGATTCTTGAATCGCTGGGAGCTCCCCGAAATAGCTTTCTCGTCCACTTGAAAATATTCTGCTTCTCCCTCAGCCTGGTCCTTGACCTCAAGAGCTCGAAGACGCTCGATAAGGAGCTTCTCATTCGGGAGAGCTTCTTTGGACTGATTTCCTCCCATGATGAATGACTCGTAGACCGTTTTGATGAAGCAAGTTTGAAATGTCTCTTTTCTTTAGCGGCAGGAGATATGGAAGGAAGAAGGAGAAGTTGAGGAGAGGAGAAGAAGTTGCTTTTGATAAGCTTGTTCTGTCTGGTTCACCCGCTATCAAGCGGCCAAGCGGGGTACAATACTGGGGTGGCTTATCCAGGTGTCTTTCAAGCCCCAACCTTTGATCTTAATACCACACATACGCCCTAATTCCTACGTCTAGCCTTTCTCCCAGCCCAGCCCCGAAATATCTGAAGTATGTAAAGCCTCACTTCGGAGTTGCTAGGTAACCCGAAGTTAGTACTACTATATCGATGGGTTAGCGGGTCGGCACGAGGAGATCTCAAATCTCAAATCTCTCATTAGGAATTAGGTCAGGCGCTTTTTGGAGCAGGGTAAGTCCCGAGCCTAAATCTTTTGCGAGGCACCAATCTGGACATGTGTTTGGGGAGGGAGCGAGTGTGATTCTAGGGCTTAATTCGAGGAATAGGGTGATGAGATTGAGGCCATTTAGGAGAGTTCTAGGGATGATGAATGCCGAAGTGGTTGAATGAAAAGGAGAAGGAGAAGGGGGCTAAGCCTCATGAAGATAATACTAAGGGGAGGTGCCTAAAATGAGAGTTTGAGATCGAGCTGTTCGGTCACTCGGTTTCTACTTGAGTTTGACAAACTTCCCTCGCGTTGACGCCTCTTGAGCTTATCGTGCGACCTGTTTTCTAGGAACCCCAGATATGGCTACCCAGTACAGCACAAGTGTCAAAGTCTGTTGCGTCGATTATGGAAGGCCCGAGAGCTTGGAAAGCTGAGCTTTTTTCACTTGGCTTTTCGTCTCCGCCGTCGATCAAACTTCCCTTCCAAGTGGACTGGCCTCTTCTGTGCCAAACCTCGCGGCGCTTCTGCAGATCAAAGTTATCAGAATTCAAGGTTGCTGAGACTCCCATACCTGCCAAGGCGTTGGCCCAGATATTTCTGAAGAGCTTGCGTAGCAGAGTTCTGAGCTCGAAGGACACCCACAAGTGGTGGCGGGGGGGCAGAATTTGCAACTGTCCACGATGTAGCACTGAAAGTGTTATTTCAACTGATTTGTTGGAACCCTGAAGATTTTTGTATTGTTCCATCGGTCTTAACATAATTTCCTAGGTTGAGCTAGCTGTCCTCATTTGAAATGTCTTTAAAATCTTTCCTAGCCTTTTTTAAAGATACCATGTAGAACCTCAGTGCTTGAGTGCACAATGCTTCTACAGATCTTGCGCAACTTTGCCACAATCTCTCGTTCTTGCTCTCTCGTTCTTTTTTGGACTCAGATCTCACGTACAAAAAGTTCTGGAAACCATATCATGGCTGCATGATATATGGGTGCCCTGCAACTCCAATATGTCAAGTACCTCAATCCTCAATTATACTCCGGCCTAGCCTGGACGCCCAAATCGCCATGATACATAGAAAATTCATTCACTATCATGTCATTATCTCTTCATCTTCTTCATTCCTTTATTCCCCCGAATGAGCTTCGTCGGGAAGCTTCAAGTGAGTATTACTTGATAGTCGAATCCTACGAATATCGTTAAAACTGTGAAAATGGGCGATGGGCCTAAATGAATTGGTGGCCTCACGATTACCCCCCATTTGCTATAAGATCCGACTTATTTGCACCTTAGACTCGGGTTTTTTGTGGAGTGAAGTGAGACTGCACAATTTCACAAGCAAAGCGCTGTATGATTCTTTCATATTTATGTTCTTTTAACACTACTGACTGTTGGAATATGTTCCTACTTCAGATTAAGATCCCTTAGTATTGAGGAACACAGCGTTTGATACTGCCGCCAGTCCAGAGTCCCCCAAGTTACGCATCACATGACAGCTCATGTGAGCGGGAGGCTACCTGGAGTATCTCAGCCCTTGGAGATTGACAATTCTTCCTGCCCAGTCGAAGCAGCGTTGAGCCCATTTATCTATTGTTTTCTTATTCGTTATTGGGTCGATCTTTGCATTTTCGGATGTCTGCTGATGGTATGTCGCTGACCCACTCCTACCACTCAGTCGGGATGCTTGGGCTGAACCAGAATACATAAACGTGGGACGCCAGCCTGGGATAATGATTCCAGAACCTGCGAAATCACTCTTCTAAACGACGCTGAATGGAAAGCCCCTAATAATGTATAATTGTGCCAAGTTCTATGGGCCAACAAGCAAGAGGGAGGTTGGGCACAAGACCATCTCACGATAAAGGAGGAACCCACCAAAGAGAGCTGAATAAATATACATGGCAAAATCCCACTGTAAATTGCACAAATCACTCACTCCTGACACTTCAATATTTTGGAAGCATAAATTCCTGGGGATATTTTTTTTTCGAATTAGAAGCACGATGACCGGTTTCATATTCCTTCTTCATTTGGAATTGCAGTTGGAAGTACTCGCGCTCCTAAGCTTGTTTCTGTGCCGTCCCAGGACTCCATTGTATTCTGCCTAACCCCCAGCCTGTAAATACCCAGCACTAACCAAACACATTCTTGGAATAGCAGGCAAAGTCATTATTCACAATGCCAACTTTTCCCTCACAGTTTCCCTTTTCGAAATACTTGGAAACTCCTTAATTTTTCGGTTTTTGTTTTAGGAATCTAGCCATTGCTGGAGATCTTTCCATTCGAGAAGCGGGTTATGGCCTTGGCAGTCAGGGCACATCACTGGCATTGGTTTCGGGATTGCTGTACGGATTTTGCAGTCAAAGACTTTGGATTCTTCCCACTTCTTCTTGGCAGCTTCACACCGCCGCTTAAACTTAACAGGTTTGTCTGGGATCCAAGGAGAATGACCGCAGGTAAATTTTCCGTCATAGTATTCGCACATGGCTAATTCGTGGGTGTAGAGCTAAATGAGCTCCTCGTCCTGTTACTGTCAGGCTTGCGTATGAAGACTTAGGAATGAGTTTAAGCAGATTAGGCTCTTGGAGTTCCGGGTGTCCTTTGTTTGTGGATACAGAGGTGTGCTTGTAAATGAAAAGAAGCAAAAATCAAGAATAAACCGCCCTTTTATAGCTGAGTGGGTGACACAAAACGGTTTGAATCATAGGCAACAAGTCAGTGGTAATCTGTTAGCACTGATCAGTGATTCACTAGCCAGTGGTAAGTCAGCCAGCGGCATCCATGTTTATTAAATAATAACATAGTAACTTCGGGGATATCTCAAGAATTTTAATTTTTTTAAAAAAAAAGTGGCCAAATTCGTCATTATATAATTAAAACAAGGGCCGCTAACTAGTTCAAATCTATCAGCTTTATTAACCTGGCATTTCAATGCCCCGAAATTAGCTCACTACCAAAGTAATCTGGAATCAATAAGTAGCTAACAATACAATGATAAATACAAGGAACTGAGCAGAGGAGTGGATGATAGATGAACCTCCAGCAGTCCCAGGCCCTTATTGTCCATATATATAATATCCCAGCTCAAGAAGAAGTTTAACCCAGATAGGCCAACTGGAAGTAAAACCCCCATTCAAATCTCCCCCACCACGGTAGTACGAGTGATTTCCGCGCGTCCTCTCAGAGTAAACTTGCCATATCCAAGCCTCCCAGACGGACATGTTCTAGTGCGAGTCAAAACCCAGCTTGTATCTAGTAGTAGTAAGAGTCAAAAACCAAGGGAACTCTGCGTTATGCGAAAGCATAATTACTTTCTTAATATGGTACATTATATGGCAAGAACTATGCTTCTTATTATATAATAACACCATTTTTGAAGAATTTCAGTGCCGCTCCGTGACAATAGCCGCTATTTATATTGGTCACTCAGTTGCAGTTATGATCAGTTTGTCCATTAGTCACATTTTAGCCACATTGGTTGTCAGTTGCCTATATTAGGTCAGCTAATCACTAACTCACTGACCTATTGCACATTGTGACCATGGGTGTGTTATTCACTGAGTTTTGTATTTGCTAAGCTTATTGGCGCCTCGCCTCCAAATACGCTTCCTGGGCCTCAGTCTTTCTTTCAAATGTGATTGGGTGGGTTACGGATACCATCCCTGGATCCACAAAACAGAAAACATCTTAACCCTGTACTTCTTTGCCCTTGCCCTTGCTCTGTTTTAAGGTCTGCCTGCAAAGGTAACATCTTGCATCCATAGTCTCTCCCGACCTGACCGAAGCTGGCAATGTACATTGAGTAGTTCGTGGATTGCTAATATGCCCCTTATTTTGCATCTGTCGATCTCGTTCCTGATGGCAGAGGAGATAGCACGTCTTTCCTTCGTGCTTGTTTTGCTCAGGGCAGTCATCATGGTGGATCATGTATTTGCACATCTTAAAGTTGGACTTCTGAATTTTGGTGTTTTCTCGTTTGGAGACAGGCGTATGATGATTCTTTCCTTTAAAACTTGTTTGGAAATGATCCTCAACTGTAAATGGCTATTGTGCAGTGGAGGAAGGAAGCTTGTGAGTTACAGAGAAGAGGCTTCTATTTATACTCGGGGTTTAATCGATGACTAACTAAGAAACTAATTCAAAACGCAGTAAATCATTTAAAATATGTCTGTTTATTTATTCACATTGATTATTGTTATGTAAGATCTTCTATTCTGGATTATGCTACGAAGTCACAAATAATGGTCATATAACCTCAAGATTCTAAAGTTCACTATTTACAGCTTGACTCACTGACTGTCCAATAGCTTTAGCTATTACAATGTAAAGTTAAGGTGCATTTGCAGAGGATTATTTGGCTTTATATGAACTTCATTTATTTACAAAATGCATCTACTTCAGTGTCTTTAACTGGTGGTTAAGCTAAGCTTATATATCCCTAAATTCTTCTAGCCTTTTGCTTAGCATGAAAGCTGCCTTATCTTCGCACCAGAAAAAATCCCCGGAATTAGCTCCCAACTCAATTAATCTATTGTTTAATTTTCGCTCGCATGGAGAGGCTTCGCATTTAGCCGGAATCCCCGCAACACATCTAACCTCCCACCGAAGACGAGACTTACTTGCCCCTGGAAGTCACATCATCACCAACTCTTTGACCACGCCACTATTCGGAAATCTTGTAATGACCAAGATGGGGAAACCAAGTGGAGAGTCACTTTACTCATTCACTCCCCATCAACATCAATCATCAAACTCATGCATTGTGAATCATGCCGAGCTACTCAGTCATCTTGAATAATGGGAAGAAGATGCCCATTGTAGGCCATGGCCTCTGGAAGATCCCAAATGAAAAGATTGCAGACCAAGTCTACAATGCCATCAAAGCTGGCTATCGCCTGTTCGACGGCGCTGCTGGTGAGCACGGAACGTCGTGCTTGACCTGGAGGCTTTTCACTGACGTATTCACAGACTACGGAATTGAAGTTGAGGCAGGCCAAGGCGTGGCAAGAGCTGTAAAGGAAGATATTGTAAAGCGAGAAGAGCTCTTCATTGTCTCCAAGATCTGGAACACCTTCCACGAGAGGGAGCGCGTCGAGCCGATGTGTAGAAAACAACTGAAAGGCTAGGGCCTTGAGTACTTTGACCTCTACATCGTGCATTTTCGTGAGTCTCCCAGACTCTCCCTAGGTAAATATTACAGAATGAATACTGACAGACAAAGGTATTGCCCTTGAATACGTTGATCCAGCCGTACGTTACCCCCAGGATGGTATTTCGATGGCGTCACACCAACAGATATTCGTCTCTCAAAAGCCACGATTAGAGAGACATGGGAAGCGATGGAACACCTAGCTGATATTGGGCTTTGTCGGTCTATTGGAGTCAGAAACTTTAACTGTGTTGCGCTCCTGGATCTCCCCCAATACGCCCGTATCCGCCCGGCGACTCTCTAGGTCGAGCACCACCCCTATCTCGTATAGAAAGCTCTGATCAACTTCGCGAAGAAAGAAGGTATCACATTTACAGCTTATAGTTCCTTCGGCCCCAAGAGCTACGTGGAAATAGATCTCGAGCATGCTGTCAAGACACCGCATCTGTTCCAACACCCAGTTGTGAGCGAGGTGGCAAGTTCTCATGGGAAGTCGGCACCGCAAGTACTATTGAGATGGGCTACGCAACAAGAAATTGCTGTTATTCCAAAGAGCGATACGTTGTCAATGCTGTTAGAGAACTTGGATGCGAAGGGTTTTGATCTGACGCCGGAAGAGATCAAGAAGATCGATGGACTAGATCAGCACTTGAGATTCAATGATCCGCTTGTGGTAAGTCGAGTTGTTCTCTGAGTTTCCTCATTGCTAACTCGGTGCAGTACTTCGGATGCCTTCCTATTTTCGACTAAAAATTTCTTCCTTTGAAAGAGCTTGGAAGCAACCAATTCACCTCAGAAGTTGGAACAAGATAATTAATAGAAAACATCCTCGACTTTACTCTAATAGATATATATTTGAAGTCCGTGGCTCTTATGATCAGTGTACGGTTGTCAAAATCTGGCCCCTCTATCATAGGTATGGTGAGAAGTTAAGGTTCCTCGCTGTCTAAATTAGAAATTGGCTAAATTATTCAAGAGAATATTTTAACCGCCTAAATAATCGATTTTTCTTTAATGATAAAGCTAATTTAAGTAGATCAATGCAATATGAACTATTCTGAACTCTTAAGCTCCCCGAAAATCTTGAATATTCTGGTGTGCCTCTCTCCAATCCACTGCCAGGGTTCTAATCTCGGCAGGAACGAGGGTAAGTAAGCATTTGCTATTTTAAGTTGATAGTGACAACTTTTTCTAGGAACTCCACAATCTCTTGCTCACAATTTCAGTATTCTTTGCTTTCGACTAGAAGACAACAGAATCCCACAATATCCTCGCCGTTGAGGTTCAAGACTGCACCACCAACCTTCCCGCAATATCCACAACCAGGGGAATACTCTCAAAATCTTAACCTCAAGGAATCTCATGTATGGCTCCTCACTGCGACAATAGCGCATCTAGAGAGGCGCTCTCAAATCATGCAACTTCAGCTCCGGTCAAAAATGGAACTGCTAGGAGAAGACTCACAGATGGGCGAGCTTCTCTGCCAGCTCAAGAAGTTCTCCCTGCTCCAAACGACGATAGACCATCCAGAAAGAAACTACCTGATCAGCATCCGCTAGCTCTGGACAATGCCACAAGCAGAGAAGAACTCCCAGACCAGGCAACTTCGGCTCCGGAGGACAGCAGAACCGCAAGAAAGAAACTCCCAGACGGGCAAGCTCGTCTGCGAGCTATTGAACCAGTCGAGGCTGGTTCGGCAACAGTTACAACGACCTTCTTGATTTTGTCTGACACTCACAACACTCGGTTTGATAGAGCCTGGCCCAAACTCCACTACCTCCCAAAGATTGACGTCGTCCTCCACTGTGGCGACTTGACCAGCAATAACGATGGCAGACGATGTTACACGAAGGCTTTGGGGATCTTGCATCGCTTCAAAGCCGAGCTCAAGCTCGTGATTGGTGGGGATCATGATCATTCGCTTGACGAAGACTGTTTCGATCGAGGAGTTCTTACAGAACCTGAATTCTATGACACAGATGATGACCGCAGCCATGCGAAGGAGATATTGTCAAGGGAACATGTTGGTGTTAAATACCTGGAACAAGGACTGCACAAATTCACACTTGAGAATGGAGCGAGGTTTAGCATCTACATATCTCCTTACACGCCGGGCCCAGGGCCGGGTGGAATTTCCCTACTTCGACGTGCATTCACCTGTAGGAGGAACGAGGACAGATTCGATGCATCAACCCCACAGCGTACAATGCCCAATTTCCCTGAAGTCGAGATTGTCATGACTCATAGACCCCCGAAAGGTGTTTTCGACAATAACCAGGGGAAAAGCGTTGGCTGTGAATATCTCCTTAAGGCGGTAGCGCTTGCAAAGCCAATGCTGCACTGCTTTGGCCATGTTCCCGAGAGCCATGGGGCAGCTCTGATAAACTGGGCAGGCTCACCGATCGAGAGTCATAGCCTTGGACCCCCTCTGGCAAAAGCAGTTTTTCACTCAAAACCCGCAAGAGGTGAACAAACGCTTATGGTAAATGCTTCACTCTCGTCTGACTCGGAAGTTCCAGCACACTATCCTTGGCTTGTGAGACTGGATATGCCAAAGGCCGATTCTCCCTACACTCCAGACCCAAGCTTGGTGGAAGCAGCTACAAATTGAATACTAGACCTCGCAACTTCCGTTTAGTATGGATATTCGAGAATACAGAGGTATTAGAGACTGTTTCAATTATCAGGGCTACTTCAGTATTCAAGAGGATATCCAAAAGAGGTACAAATGCTTATTTCCACCGTTCCCCTTCCTCTTTGATATACTCCGCAGCTCTTTCAGCGACGGCATATACTAAAGTCTGTAAATTACCCCTCGGAATCAACGGAAACACACTTGCATCAATAACTCTCAAATTTTGTGCTCCATGTACTTTTAACTTGTCATCAACAACACCGCCATTCTTCCTAGGCATCATCGCACATGTCCCTGCTGGATGGTACTCGCTTTGCATATTCGTTTTTATCCAATTCTCGACATTTATTTCGTCCAGTTTATGGTATCCAGGTTGGTATACTGTTCCGTTTCCTTTTAGCAGACCACTTAATGGCTGGGCCTGGGCGACTTCTTGCATGTGAAGTGAAATTCTGCTCAGGACTTCTAAGTCGAATGGATGTGAGAGATATTGAGGATCAATTGTTGGGTATTCTTTTGGGTCGGAAGATTGAATATGGATAGATCCTCGAGAGAATGGGTGCTCGAGAACACCTAGAAAGGTGAAGAAATTTCCCTGGAGTGAGGTGGTGAAGAGTTTTGTCGTATCGTTGACATATTGAGGGCTCATGCCACCACTAACTGTGAGCTCCTGGGTGACAGCTTCTGTTGGGAAACCTTGAGAGAGCAGCTGGTATTGTAATTGTAGACTGGGTTTCAGGGTTGCATCGATCTTGGGCGGTTTGAGGTATGAGCAGCCGATCTGGGAACAAGAGAGCAGTCCTGAACTTGCACCAGTGGTAGCTAGTGGTCCCGTGGCATTTGTAATGTATTCTTCATACGCTGCATTGAAGAAATTGGGATCCGTAAAATTATCCAGGGTGGTGATTCCAGGTATGACTTCGTATCTAGATGCAAGTTAGTATCTCTCTTATTCCTAATTGGCTCGGACTCTGTCTTACCCAATAGGAACATAAATATGATCCTGCAAATTCTCTCCAACATTCCCATTCTCAACTAAAACCTCAATGCCATTTTTCTCCAGGATTTCTCGGCTTCCAATCCCCGAAAGCTCCAATATCTGAGGTGAGCCGATGGACCCCGCGCTCAGAATCACCTCCTTATCAGCGAGGGCAGTTTGCGTCCCATTCCCAATCGAATACCGAACTCCTGTCGCAGTCACGCCCTTCTTGTCCTTCTCGAGAAGAATCTTCTCAACAAAAGCCCCTGTGATGACTTTCAGGTTCGGACGCCGGGCAGCAGGCAGCCAATACCCATTTGCAGCATAGATCCTCTTTCTCCCTGCCAACTCCATGTTTATCAAATTGGTGTACCCTCCCAGCGCAAGCCCATCTCTTGGATCGCCATTCATTCCAATTCCCAATCCCTCGTACGTTCGCGGCCACGCTTCATCTAGCGGTCCGTAGATATCCGGGAACGTGTTTTGGATGGGTCCTGCGGTGCCGTGTTCACTAGGGACGACATACCGTGTCTGGAGATCGTTTTCGACAAGGGAAGTAGGCGCAGTGTAGGATTCTGATTTGGTGAAATAGGGAGATAGTGTGTCCCAAGACCAATTGGCGTTGCCGAGTGCGCCCCAGTGGTCAATGTCTAGACGGGAGGCGTGAGTCCAGAAGAGGAAGTTGATAGCGCTAGAGCCACCGAGTTGTTTGCCACGGGGGTGGGCGACGGATTGGTTGTTCGCGTAGATCTACATGCTTGGTGAGAATGGTATGTGCCAAGTGGAAGGGGGAGGGGTACCTGTGGAACTGTATGGTAGTTCCAGTCGTACTCTGGGTCGCCATACATCCCAGTGTAGAGACCGGGAGAGAGGACAGCAGTGTCATTGGAATGATCGTTCCCAGCTTCGAGTACGAGGATGGAAACTTTGGGATTTTCAGATAGGCGGGCGGCGACTGTCAGTCCTGCTGTTCCTCCACCAATGATCCTGATTTCAGTTTAGTGAGAGGCGGTGGGGTAAGTGAGGGGTACACTTGCACATAATCATAACTCGGAGTTGCATCAGTCGATTCGAGTAAAAGTTGGGAAATAAACATCAAACTAGACGGGAACCACATGCTGAAGCAACTTACTGTCTGAGCTGATGAGAAAAGTGTGCAGGTTTGGCTGGAGATATAGATTTCCTGATGCCAAGATCACTTGGTCAGTATTACTCATCAGGCCGCGTGGTACAAGGCCTGCGTTCGAGGCTGGATCTGGTCTCTAAAAAGCCCTCTGCGTAAGTATGACTCTCGGCCTCTTTGAATGCTGCTGATATGCATCTAATCTAGGTAGCCTCTGCCGAGACAAAAGCGACGGAAGCTAATAACGCCTCCAGAACCACAGCAAAACAAGTGACAAGTAGGCGAAGGACGCGGGCAAGCTTTAGACGTTATTTTATATACATCCTCATCAATCCAACTATCGCTAAATCTAGGTTTCTAGAAATGCTCCAGTGGAGACTGCATGGCTTGTTAGTTACCATCTCCTTATCATCGTTTAATGCTTCTCACAGCTGGTCATAGCCCAGGTCGCGGCACTTGCGGTCCTTGAAGATGGTAGCAGTGTCCAGGACAGAGCCGTTTCCACTAGCAATGAACTTGGTGGTCATGTGAGTGCAGTTATGTACAGTGAATAAACTCCATCCATAAGCGACAATTATTTCTCGAGATGTGTTCTCTAACGGGTACGTTGGGGTATCGAGACCATCGTAGTGACCAGCTGCTCCATTCACAATGTACCAAGGAGTAGTCGGGTTGTTGGTGATCTCCTGGGAAACTCCATATGCAATTGCAGACTGACGCTCGTAGAAATGCTTATGGCCATGGAGAACAAGATCGACGCCGTACTCAATGAGGAGCGGCTCAAAAGCGAGTGCGCATTCCACGCATGCAGAACTGCTAACATACCAAGGACGGTGTCCTGCAGCAATGATCCAAGGAGTTCTATTGCGGTCGACAGACGCAAGATCAGCCTTTAACCAAGCAAGTTGAGCACCTGTGGGAGCAAAGGGACCGGCATCCTCAACACTTTCACCACCTGGCTCATCGGGTGCATTGGGGAAATCTGTTTCGGTGCTGAACATGACGAAATGGGCCATGCCGTGGTCGAAAGAGTACCAGAAGTTCTCAAGTCCGCCGGACTTTGACGAAGGCATGCTGCTGAGAGTCAGAAACGTAGTGATGGAAATTGAAATGGATTACCTACTTCCAGTGGGCACGGTAGCCAGTGAAATTCATCTGACCAGGCAAGCAGATGGTGAGGTTTGCTCCGTTATCACAGTTGGCTTCGTGGTTACCTTTTTAAATTAGGCATGATTCCATCAGAGTTACATGGTACTCACCAACTCCAACCATATAGGGCACGGTCTGAGAGATAGGGGCAACCTCATTATAAAAATCGTTCAAGATCTTGTCATACTCAGCACCACCATCGCTAGTGTTTAAGGGTGCTGCGTAGCCTCCCTTTTCCTCCTTAAGCCACGCATCAGCGTAGGCAATATCTCCAACTATAAAATATAAGATGAGCACCTAAATACTGGGAAGGCCAAGACTTACCGTGCCAAACGAAGTCGAAAGTTGGCTCATTAGCAATCAGTGAGTCAATGGTGGTCTTGTCTCCAGGCATTAAGGGGTTGGCTGCTCCCTTCCCAACAACGGTGCTGAGTCCATCGGGTCCCATGGTTCCAAGATCTCCAACCATTGCAAATTGGAATGGCTGCGCCTGCCCAGCTGTACGGGCAGTCTTGAGAGTGTAGGTTGTAGTAGCACATTCGGGCTGGTAGAAGTAAACAGTGTCTGGGTCAAGGCCGGAGATAACAACATGGTTATTCCATGTCGAGGAGGTCTCATAAGTGGTAGAAATCTCAGACCAAGCAGAGCGGTCGAGGTCAGATGCAGTTGATCCGAACTTGACGGTAGGCTTCTTGATGAACTCGTTTGTGTTCCAACTAACGGCCATACCACGATCACCATGATATGCCAGGCGGATCTGCTCAGGTACCATCGAAGGAGTGCACACGACAGCATCTCCCTTCATGGGGTTGGCGAGAACTCCCGTAGCGAGAGCCACAGCTGTTCCAGCTTTGAGAGTGAGCATAGTTGCGGTGCTAGAGGGCAATTAGACCCGGGAAGACTGCCGTGAAGAAAAGGTTGCCCAGGGCCCAGGGGGGCTGGGAAGCATTTATGGACCGAATTGAGAAGAGTGGGAGAGTGCAGAGTGACATGCGGGGGTTGTTACACCAGATTTGCCCTGTGAGCCTTTGCGAGCCCACGTGTTCGTAGATGATGTTCGTCTGTCCCCCATCCGTCTCGAAAGACCAGGTACGGGTAATATGCAATGAAATACGACGATAATGATTGGCTGCTTGCAAGCCACAGAAATTGTTTTTCGGTGAGGGCGGTGGAGTTGAATATTTGTAGATACTGGGAATCCTCTTGAAAACTGTTGTGGTTAGAAGCGCTTCAATTCCACCAGTTTCACGGCGCCACTGATAGGAACCCCATGTTTTCAGCACGTGCGGGACGAGACACTTCTGTGAACTAATAAATGAGCAATAAAACTTGATTTACAGCTCGATAAGCATTGGTATGCCCTATTCTCCCGAAGAAATTTTAGGGGGAGAATTAAGGCTCTAATACCAAACCAAAAGAACTCTTCAGATGCAGCATCAAGCTAGAGCTTGCTTCAGTCTAGCTGTTCAGCTTAACGAGGTAACAAGGTCATTTTGCGAATAAGTACAAGCCGAGAGACATATGGGAAATTCATCTGACGATGAAATCGAGCTTCAGCTCGAGCATCTTACCGGGAACGATCGTGCGGATATGTTGAGATTTTCAACCACTTACAGAGATAACGACTATTATCTAGCTTGATCTGACAGGAACATGCATTCCCAACTTTAGGAGCACTCAATTACTAGATGAATGCCCATGCCCACAAGGCGCAAGAAACGAGGAATTTAAAAAAATGCGGGGTGGAGCAGGCATCCCGAGCGGAACTGTGCGCCGGTCCTGGTATTCCTCAGGCGGACAGAACAATGCAAGAAAAGTAGCTATTCCCTAGAGTCCTCAGTTTCCCCAGACATTCGCTGATCCCAGTTGCTGATACACCGGCGGAGTCGGCGACTCTCGTGGGTTTGGATGGGAGACTCGTTCACTCTCAATTAGACGAGGGGAAGACAAACAGCTCCAGGGACCTCCACTCCACCTCCACCTTCATGCCCAAAGTGAAAACCGCAGTCCTTCGAAAACTCCAAAAAGTACGAAGCAGCTCGGTACCGCAGGTGTCTGGCTCGGAGTAGAGGCTCGAGAGTGCCCCAAAGGCACAATAGAGGTCGACCTGCCAGTATCCCAAGGAAGCACCTAGTTTCCTTCGAGCTGCTTCACTTCATGCCGTATTCGCGTTGAGCTGAGCGTAGTATGATCTCGTTAGATCCTCCATGTGGAGAGAACATTGAGTCCCTGGAACATAACTCGCGAGGCCGAATCAAGAGACCTCGTGGGAGAAATCGCGGGTTGGGCTCGAGACAGTGAATATTACCTAGTTGCTCTGCCTGTTTTCAGTTAGCCCTTTATCTGCGTACGGCGCGGGGGTGATCATACCTCAAGTACTTCGTAGTGAGTATCATTTAGGTGAGTACCCTCTTGAAGTGTGACAATTGAATCAAGGTGTATGTGCAGGAGTGTGGACGTGGGACCAGCCAAGTCTTCGTGGGACGCGTTCAGTGCTGAGTCAGGGCCATAACAGGACCCTTCGATGACCTGGACGCCCTTTTTCTGCCTCGCTGCAACCCAACACTTATAACTCTTACTTAAAGGATAAAATAAGCTCAGCTCATAATCCCCAGAAATACCGTTCTTATTTCTACTCCTTATTTCGAAATATACTCCCATAACCCCGCAAAATCCTTCTCAACCCATAATCACCAGCAGAGGAGACTTTACGAAGTTACGAAGTTATAGCACGGTACAGGTATATAGAGTACAGTATAGTTCCGTTCAGTATTCTCTCACGCTAATCTATTTTACAAGTTATCTTCCTCGTCGACTGGTTGCTCTCCATCAGGCATGCTCTTTCTAGGTATCCTTCCACGAAAAGTCCCTCTCATTTCACCAGCATATTTCTCAACTTGCTCTGATAGTCCAAGTCTCGGCTTCTCAGCCTGCTTCCTTCCTTCTCATCTCAATATTTTGTGCCCAAGTAATCTAATTTCAAGTCCACCCATTTTGCGCCTGCTCAACTGCATGATTCTTGCAACCATTGCCGTTGCTTCGAAGTTCCTTTGCACGAAGTCCTTGCCAATGAAGTCGACTATCACATCTTCGCCATGCCTGCTCGCCGCTTCGATAATACATTTTACACAGTCTTGTTTGTGATAGTTGAAGCCAGCTGTTGCGCCTAGTCCTTTGCAGAACTCGACTTTGTTGTCCGATTCAGCGGTCACAAAGACTGCGCCAGCTCCAGCAGCTTTTGCCAGTTGGATACCAGCGATGGAGACAGCAGATACAACAGCAAGCCAAAGGTCGTTATCTCCTTGCTAGAAACAACCAACAAGATATAGCGCTTGCGTTGCAGTGATACAAGTCGAGCGGAATCAGTACCGAGCAAGTGCTGCGAGATGTCCAATCCTACCTCAGGTATTCCAACAGCAACAGTTCATGATATCTCCTTGGGTTTATGAATCAACATCCGCGTCAATGTAGCCAAGTACCCAGTATATGTGCCTGAGATTGAGTGGTATGAAATTGCTTGAGTGGGAGAGGACGGGAGTGGAAGCGAATAGCGGGATCTGGTTATGATTCGTACTTAAGTGTTTTGAGGACTTGAGTTTAAGCAAATATCCATTAATAGATATCGAAATCGAGATGCTAGCTTGAGGTTGAAAAGGGACTTGCTAATGGTAGGATGCTACGTCTCTGGATTATACTTTGTTCGTAATCCCTTAATTCTTCTTGCTACCCCTATGAGAATCGCCTTAAGCACACTCACTAAGTTGCTACGGCGGAGTATCTATCTTGGGTTACCCTCAACCAAAATGGCCTCGAAGCTATCATAGTTGGACAGCCTGAGACTTGACCGAGACATAACCAAGACATAAAGTCGATTCCGGGCTGGAGCCAATCTGCCGTACACAAACGCCCAGGTTAGAGCCAGCTTATCACAATCTTGAAAAGAAAAATCTTATGATCATTTGCAAACCGACCAAAGATAATAGCTCTGAATAGCTTCAGTCTTCATGCGCTCTTCATTCATGCGTACCAAGTCCCCGACCGGCCGTCCCCACACCCGGCTTACACGAGCGTTCGTCTTGTCTCCATGCGCCGCTGATCCAAAACTTGGGGAATGTGGCTTCGCTCCTAAGCCAATCCAGATCTGGAATTACTCTTCAGCAGAGGTACGGTTGCGGACGAGATGTCACTGACATCAATACCCTCAGACTCCATGACACTCGCACAGTAGGTTCACGGGAAGAGGGGTCGTCAAGAAAACGAGAAAGTGTAGAGATCATCAGCATCAATGACATCACGGCTCAGCTCGTCCTCCCGCAAAAAACTAGCAATGCACCAATGACATGCATGATACCACTAGCATCTCAAACGTCAATACCATCACTTTTTGAAAGACATCCGAGACTCCAGAGACAAACAAGCTATCGTATTCACTAGAACCAGCAGCACAATAGTCAGCAGTCTATTTGCACGATCTCCTTGGACAGTTTTTGGGTAACTTGGCAGGAGAATGCCTGTTGGGCTTGCCGTTTGCCGTACTTTCGTAAAGCCCGCATACACGAGCCTCAATCTAGTTCCTTTCGTAGCTCTCAGATAGCTTGTTCCAACCGGGGTGACCAGAACTATTTGATATTGTAGAACCAGCTCTAACCCCACGGTCCCTACGACACGCAATTTGCAATTTGCAAAATTAAAAAATTCAAAGAATTACACCCGAAAGTTCAAGTTAGGAATTCTCCTAGATTCAAACAGCCTCATCGAGCAAGCCCAGGCTCTTAAAAAATAGACTTCTACAGAGTAGTGCTCACCTCTAGCCCCAATCTTGAATCATGATCAAGGCTCACAGTCCGCGCGTCTCCAGCGTCTAAGTATCAATTCGCTTTCCCAACCTCCGTCTATCCTCACCGGGCTAACACAACACAAGCTAGCCAGCCACCATCAACACCCTTACGCCACTCGGCGGCCTGAATCACAGCCCCATCCTTTTCCCACGCAGGTCCGTCTTGAATTAACTCAAAGCTTTCCAGTCCGCTAAACACTTGGATAGCTTGTAGCTTGCGGCAGGAGCTCTCTCCGTTCCCAACGTCAGTTGAACGCCGTAGAATGGGGTGAATTACGTAATTTACGAACAAAACATTGATGGTCGAGAGGCCCCAGAGTAAGTACAGTACAGTCGAAGAAATGATAGCGCAATTGACGCAAGCCATCCGTAGAACCTTGCCAGCGGGTTGGGTTTGCGAGTCTGAAATTGATAGAATCACACTCATCACATGTCTTTGCCAAGCTCTGAACTTCGTTGAGCTGCGCTCCACTGACGATCTCAATCTGATTTCTCGGGACATTCCTCCTTGGGCACTGTTCAGGGGTAGAATTCGAGAACGGAAGAAACGTTGTAATTTTGGACGACCGTTGAAAGCAACGCAAGGACTAAAGGCCCGACATAAATGATTCGAGGGAAACCATACGTGGACGTTGATTAATCCGGGGCACTTGTGCTGTGTGTACTTGGTACTGTACATGCCTCCCTGCTCCAGGACCAAGGAAAGCGAAAACAGGTAACGGCGAGAGTGGAGGGTGAAGCCCATTGTATGGATGGTAATGAGAAACACTTGCAAGGAAATGCCCCTCGTCGGACATATATACAAGGGAAATGTCATAATAAAAAAACAAGAGATTTGAGACATCAAGATGGAAGTCGAAATAAAGTGTGGCGGTGGCCGGGTCTCGAAATTACATGTTTCACGTCTTCCCAAGATTTGGGCGCTGATGGCTGCGAATCTCTCTGGGATCTGGGGTTCGGAGATGAGAGCACAGGGATACTGCGAATCAATGGCATTTTGAAATGCGATGAGGGGAAGCGAACTGCTTGCCGATGAGGGGAAAGAAGGGAGGGCCGAGAGAAGCTGTGGAACGGTTTGACATGTTTCCAAGATTTACTCAGGTGCTACTGTACATTGCTGTTTATGCTTATCCAAGATGCATACCTAGGTATCTAGGCATGATTGTTTGTTTCGAATCAGACAGACGGAGTCATATGAACAATGCTATTGTGCAACACCAAAGCAAGAATGCAATACTGAAAGGTAGGGCTGCATGTTAGATGATGCCAGTACCTAGCAGTTTCACCGATCACGACATCAACAAGCCGATCCAGAGGGCCGAGGTAGTTTGTTTAATCTGAACTTTTATTTTCAATTGTCCGAAGACAACACTATCTACATACCACTACTATTACTATTAATGTGCCATGTTCTCCACCTATTAATCATCCTGCGTATACCTCCGTACCTCGACTGGATAGAGCTGGATAATGACCCGCAGACAATGCTAAATGTTTCCGACCAAAATTCACATGTCGAGACTGATGTGTAGTGTGCAATGTTCCCTTCCGAGCAAGAATGAATGTGCCACGACCTAATACCCAAACACCAGCTTCAATCCAGTAGTAAAGCTTTCCCTAAATGAAAGTCGTAATGTGTCACGTCCTCGATTTTAAAAGAGGATGACAGCAACGGCGCCAACGGCGATGGCGGCGAAGGAAGAGGCGACAATGAGTCCGTTTCCGGCACCTGTGAAGGGAGCAAGGGTAGGTGTCGATTTAGGAGGGGCGGGAGCACCGGTGGCCTGGATTTGTCCGTCAGAGATTTGGGAGACGGGGATGCGGGACGAGGTGGCTGCGGGGGCAGCAGTGGTAGCTTGAATCTGTCCATCAGAGATTTGAGAGACAGGAGCAGGCGCAGGCGCAGGCGCAGCAGAGGTGGCCTGGATCTGTCCGTCAGAGATCTGAGAGACGGGGACACCGATAGCAGCGCTGGTGGCCTGGATCTGACCATCAGAGATTTGAGAGACGGGAGCAGGCACAGGCGCAGGAGCAGCAGAGGTAGCCTGGACCTGTCCGTCAGAGATCTGGGAGACGGGGGCAGCCGTGGCGGCAGAGGTGGCTTGGACTTGTCCATCGGAGATCTGGGAGACAGGAGCGGGCATCACGGAGACGACTTGGGGTTGACCGTCAGCGTACTCGGAGACTGGGACGGCGGATTGAGCTTGGGGTTGACCGTCAGTGATCTGGGAGACAGGGGCAGCGCCAGTTGCAGTAACTTGTCCGTCAGCGGCTTGGGAAGCTGCACCACCGGAGGAAGAACCGCAAGGGATGATGTCAATGAGGATAGGCTCGCACTGAGGGGCCCAGCTGCGGTCATACAAGTTGTAGAAGCTACCGCTCAAGCACTCGTAGAAGATGTTTGAGCCGCCCAATGCCAAAGATCCGTTGGAGCAGACGGAGAATCCACCAGTGTAGATGGAGGGAGTCTGAGGGGGAGCATCGAATTGAAATTGGTAGTTGGAAGCAATGTATCCAGTGCGTCCCTTAGCATCAGTGAGCTGTCCACCAGCAAGGCTGACAGTGAGGTAACCGTCCATTCCACATGTGGAGGATAGACGCTGGGAAAGGAGAGTTAGCGAAGCTCAACAACCTGAAGTAAAGGAACATACCTTGCTCAAGTCACGCTTGGTAGTGGTGGCATTGATGATAGTGATCTCAAAGTTCCCAGAGTAGGCGGCGGAACATCCAGCAGGTGCTGGGGAAGTAGGAGTGATATCAGCTGTGACTCCTTGAGGAGCAGCATAGGCGACAGCGGCCAGAGCGGCGAGAGCGAATGTTGTCTGCATGTTTAATAGCGAATGAACAATACAGAAGATCTGAATGTGAAAAGCGAATGACAATTGACAATTGACAATGGGGGGAAAAGACAAATTATAAATATTCTTGAGCTTGACCTAAACAAAGAAGTTTTAAGAAATGGGGGGACAGGAAGGTCTTATGTAGGCTGGTTGATCAGAGAACCCAACCGTAGACTAAGACTGCACTACCAGCTCCGAAGCGTGCGTACAGTACAAGGCCTCACTCATGATGTGTGTGTGGGAGGTCCGGGTTGTTTGGTGCACTTGCACAGTCTGACACCAGCAAAAGAGGATGCTCTGAAATCGCAACAGGGGGGGTTGGAGGGGGTGAGCCTTGAGGAACTACTCATGGGAAGCTAAGAGAACTACTACTGTACTGTACTCAAAACGACAAAGTCGATCGATATCAATCAACGACCAGTCACACTTCCGGCCCAATTGATCTTCCGTCGTGGTTGTAACAGTCAATGGTGAGCTGAAGGATGATTATTGATCCTCAGTTACACAATTGGTACCTATTACCCTCTTTAAAGGGTCTCTATTTCCCATGTTCTCGGCGGTACAGTACAGTATCAAACTGCTGTTTTTGGAGAGGGGTTAGGGTGGCTGTCGTTGATGGCAAGTCTTTTGGGACCGGCTAATCAGGAGCTTACTGTAGGAACTGACTCTCTCTCCTCTCCTCTATAGCCGGATTGGTAGGGAGGGGTAGCATCATGCAAGCAAGTGGCAAGGCGGGGGGGAGCACAAACTCGCAAGGAGGTGCATACTGTACTGTACCTTCGTACGCCGGTGTTGCAGCTATTCAGATCGCCGCAGCTTGGCGCCGCTCTGAATAGAAGCTAGGCAGTTGATGGACTCGGGGCTGCAGGACATTGGCGGATGGGCCAGTACAGTGAAGCCAGAAGACCTGCGGAGTATTTTTGCATCCGATCCAGAAAAGTGTGCATTGGTTTCCTGAGAGGGAGCAAGGGGGAGAGGTAGGAGAACACTAGAGAGCAGAAACCAAAAGAACGCCAGTAATACGAAAGGGGAGGCCGGCTCGAGTCGCGTGTGTTAGACTCCGATGTTACTTCGTAGAGGACGGAGTACTTCGTACCCATGAAGAAGGTAGTGAGCGTGGTTGGGGAGGTCCACGAAGGTATTGGGATTTGGGTGCGTGTAGCATTCGGGCGATACTGTATAAAGAACGTCAGCCGCGCATGCAGTGCTCAACTCAACTCTCCAGGCTGGGAAGGCCCGTGATGAAGCTCGTGATGCACTGTAAGAAGTGACTTCTATTGCAGCTTTGAGAATAGCCGTGGTTGGGATGGGGATGGAATACGAAGGTCGAGCCAGTAGTTCTGGAGTCATCAGGTTGTCGATAGAAGCGGGGTTACCGGGTCAAGTTATTGCGGCGAAGGGAAACCCGGCTGGAGGAATAATGGACGAGGGGAAGATGATAAGGTACAGTACTGTACTGTATGCCCATGTCCGTGGATGAGGTTAAAGATGTGGATGCGGCGGATGCGGTGAATGTCATTGAGGGGGGTTGAGAACTCAAGGGTGGCTTTACAAAAAACGAGGAGGTCAAGATGGTGGATAGATCCAGGAAGTCATGAAAGTCATGGAAGTTATGAATTTTGAGAGTTAACCAGGCAATTGCATTGCGTCCACTTCACTATCTACTTCAGTCTACTTCATATTCTACTGTACTTCATCATCTACTTCAATCCTCCCAGGCCAGGCCATGCATTCCCACGATCGTCACGATCCTTCGTACAAGAAAGTCAATATGGAGATGCCAAGTTTTGTTAGTGGCCGAGTGGCCTTGCGAGCTTCAGTACCTCTCGTACCATATTACAACATACGATTATGACAGACAGCCTCTAGAGTGCTCTCTACAGTACTTTCGCACCAGGTCTTTCCAACAGAGAAATGACTCTACGAAGGTAGATGTTCTCAAAGGATATGCAAATTCAATAATGATCTTTCGGAATGCCATCAACTGAAATCGTTGAGAGACCTCGTACTCAACCTCTCTCTAGTAGAATTGATCGAAAGAAGAAAAGCCCGCCGCACCACTCGGCGTCTTCGGCCACCCTCCTTTCTCACCTAATCCTCACCAGGTTCTTCTAATGTACAAGTATCTTCATGCTCGTTTGTGGGCTCTCTGCAGCTCTTGAACCTTGACACTTTGTAATAAGAGGCAAGGTCCACCAGTCATAATAGCCCAACTGCTATCTCACCCTGTTCTTATCCCGCTACCCGTACGACGAGGTGTATCCAGGCCAGGCCAGGGTACAGGATGCAGGATGCAGTATTTGCCGTACTTGTACGAAGTACTCCGTACATTGTCTCCAACTCATACCGTCGGTTAAGCTTGAAGCTTCTGCATGCAAGACCGCGGGACGACGACGGCGACGGCGCATCTCACAAGGGGCTCGGAGCCTACTGTAATCCAATGTCACTGGCATCATTATACAGTATCATCCTCCGCAAGACCCAACAAAAGTAAAAAAGGACGCAAGAGATCGCATTCTAATTCGTACCCTCGTAACATTACTGTATTCTGAGCCTTCCACCACTTCTCCTCCCTTCTTGTCTGTTCTGTTCCGACGCTCGGTGCATAACATTGCACATGAAGCGCTACAGAAGGCGCATCCATCCATCATCCTCTTTGGACCTCATCGATGTTACAGTATGCATCTCCTGATAAACATCCAAACATCTCGTCTGTCTCGTCTGTTACTTTTCGGATCTGCCTCCCAAGCTCCCTCCACATCGTGCATCCTGGTGAAAATCCCGGGATAGCAAAATTGCATGCTTCCCGCTGATCCCAGATCGCCCAAACGGCGGGGTTTCAACCCTTTTACAAAGTCTCTCTTTCATTATCGTGTCGTCTCATCGTCATACGTATTGTATTGTCTTTAATAGTCTCGGCAGTGTCTTCACATATCTCCTATCTACCTTTGTAGCTCATATCCTTCAGACCGTTCCAGCTGCTTTTGTTGGAGTCATGGTTACTTTTCACGTTCAAATATGAGTCCAGCTAAGATGGCTGCATATGAGACATTGCGACAGCAGATATACCCACCGTCGCGTGCCTCAGATCTCCTGTTCGAAGGGACTAGATCGGTGACATTCCTTTGCTTTTTGGTACCGTAGAAGTACCAACTTGTGGTGCGGGTGCAGGTGGTCTGATACGTAACGCAAGCCTCAAAGCCTCAAAGCCTCAATTACGAAGTGGTGATACCGCATGGGCTTAAAGCCTGGGATCGTTATCCCTATGAGTAAGGATTCACCGCAGGTACAAACATATCAAAACAAGTAATTTTAATCCCACGCCTAGCAGTGTGTGAATATTTTGAGAGACATTTTGTTCGAGCTTCTGACACAAGAAGGTACAGCGCAAAACACCAAACAAAAAGTCACTTGGAAAATATTACAGCTCTCTTCCAAGCGGAGCACAGACTCGCTCAAAGACAGATCCGGAAGAAAGATTTAATCATTCTCCGCACACAAAACAGTACGATTATTCAAAGTGCAACTCCTGGAGGAGACTCCGAACCCCACTACCCCCACCAAACAGAAAACACTCCCCAGGAAGCCAGTGGAAATCTCTAGGAATAAGATTCAACACCATCCGAACTGATCGGAGAATCAAGTAGTTGAAGCATCGACTCAGTAACAACAATCAGGGAGCATACGACTCTCCAATTAGAGGATCTTGAAGAGCAGGGACAGTCAACGGGCATCCAACTGGACGATCTCTCGCCCGTTCAAACAACCCACGTACTTCTCGGTCTTGTCAGGCCGAAGAGAGACTACCAACCCCACATCTCGAGTCTCGAAACTAAGACAGGATCATAATTCAGACCCCGCCAGCACAGATGGCATCCCTCTCCCTCCTAACCTCACAACTCTCACATGCCCTAACCCGCGCCTCCACTCTCTGCGCAGAGATAAAACACAACCGCCGGGTCGGTAAACATGGTCATCATGAAAATCTTGACGGGCTTGAAGAGTCGCTTTCTGATGGGCCAAGGTGGATCAGACGAGAGGTGGAGAGAGTGGATTTGAAGGGGGAAGAGGACTGTGATGGTGCGTGATTTCTTTCTTTTGTTCTTGTCGTGGAAGCTCCGCAGAGCCTGGTGAATGTCGGGGACGCTAGGATGTTGGGACAGCGGGTGGAAGAGACAGAAGCATGACCTAGAGGAGAGAGGAAGAAGAGAGCAAAGGCTAACAAACCTCCCTAGAAATCGCCCATGCAGAAATAACAGCCTACATATCGACCGTCACCTCCCTCAACCACCGCCTCAATACCCTCGCCTACCCAGAACATTATCACCATCATCAACATCACTCTCTATTATTCCCTTCCTGGGACCCGGCGCTGCACAGCGAAGAGGTGCCGCATTTTAGGGAATTGAGGGAGGATCTGGAGGGCGTCAAGGTATGTCTTTTTGTTTTACTATGAACTAGGGGAAGGTGGGAGTGAAGAGAGGGGAGACGGGAGACGGGAGACGGGGGATAGTTCAGATAAAGCAAAGTGGGTAGAGACTGACGAGAACTCTAGGAGTCCTTCTCCACAACCCTCTCTAGCCTCTCCTCCCGCCTCACCGCAGTCTCCAAAGCAAAAGCAAAGCAGAAAAAGACGGACGAAAAGGCTAAGACTGAGAAAGAGGACGCACAGGCAAAAGCCAAGAAAGAGAAGGAAGAAGCAGAAGAGAAATCGAAAAAGGCACTGGCAGCAGTGAAGAAAAGGTTGGAGGAGAAAGAAGCTGAAGAGGCTAAGAGGCTAAAAGAAAAAGATGACGACGATAAGAGGAGGTTGCACGAGAAAGAGAAGAGCGAGAGCAGGAAGTTGGGGCATGTCGAGGACATCAACTCTGCCCGCGACACAGCAGTCGAACACCTCGTAGCCTCCACGCTCTCTCGCGATCCTATCCAGGAAATCGGCCGAGTAGCAGAAGTCATGCACACGATCCAAAGAGCCATCATCCCTCCCGCAGAACCCAAACCCGTCGCCCAAACAGCGGTGGCTCTTGACCCAGTCGCGCAATTCGAAAGGGTAGCAGATATTCTCAAGCGAATCACTCCCGCTCCCTCTGCTCCGGCAGCTCTAGCAATTCAAGCAACTCCAGATCCGTTCACGCAAATGGAGCGGGTAGTAGGCCTAGTCGGTCATCTACAAGACTCCTCTGACCGGCGATCAAACACTAGCAGAGGGAATGAGACCGTGAGGGTCGAAGTGAGTGCTGCTTCTGGAGCTCCAGCAGTCGATCACATCGAGCGCACCGATCATGGGAATGGAGGAGGGAGGATCTTCCTCTGTGATGGCGATCACCAGCGTCATGGGCAACATTCGACTTGTTCTTCGAGGAGCTGCTCGCATCATACTCCAAGGAGCCATAGCCATCACCATTCGTGTGAGACGAGTCCGAGGCATGAGCCGATCGTCATAAATAACAACCTCATCGATTCCGCCTCTGCGGACATTGAAGACCTCTCCATCGACGGCGACCGCATTGCTATCACCGAACATGGCGGGAGACGCCATCTCAGCAACGGGGTGCGCCACGTCTCTCGCATGAGAGATGGCGAGCGCAGGAGCAGTACGCGGTTGGTAGCTGATGGTATGAGAAGAAGTGGTGTTTTGAATCTTGACCGAGCGGTGGTGGGAGATCCGCAGTGGGTGGTTTTGGGCGATACGCCGGGGATGTTCGTGCCAGTTGAAGAGAGGCGTTGGAGGGAGAGGGAGAGGAATGAGGAGAGGGAGAGGGAGGAGACTAGGTTAAGGAGGATCGAGAGATGGACTGCGAATTGATGAGGTACTCTATCTTCCCGGTATTTTCTTTTTTCCCCAATAATCCCAAGGCTTGCTTTTGGAGTTGAATGGAAACGGGAGCGCATTGGGCTTGGCCTTACAGAGCTTGGTCCGTTCTGCTTTTCGGCATCGTTTTAGTCTGGTGCCCATGATAGTTGGGGTAAAGTGAGGAGCGCTCTTGAGCAAACAGTTCATCTTCGGACTGAGAGGATGGAACTTTGATTTGAAAGGGGGTAGCACGTTACAGATACCCAGCAATTTCAACACGGAGAATTCAGTGAGTTACTAGCTAAAATTTGTTGAAAAATTATGATTGCACAAGTTAAGGACCTAACTCTTTTACGTCTCCCTTCAACCCATTGAATATATTCCCTTGTATTCCTGTTCAGCGCCATGACTTTGGGAGAATATACCCCTCGAGTACTTAAAGCTCCTTATCATCCGCCTTATGTTCCCCTGAGGTACTTTGTCGTATTAGCCATTCCCAAGCACCGAAGTCTGCGCCTCGTTTCTATCTGAAAATTTTCGCCGACAATCCTCCCCCGAGAAAACCAAAGCAAGGATGGAAAGACTAGAATCAACTAGCACTATCTTGTTTTCCTCGACACAAAAAAGTATCGTTCTTGCAAGTCCACGTTCTGCCATCTTTCTTCGAATCGCGAGAAAACAGAGAGCGTTTCCGGGAACCCGTCGTCGACTTGGCTGCGGGCGTGTGTGTGTCATTGGACGAAGAACGAGACGAGGAAGGAGAATATTTTGGCTGCGTATAGCTAGCTATTCCAGGAGTCGGGTCTCAGCGGAGGGAGATGTGCTGCGGTGACAGCTGATGCCATCTCCTTGAATATGCAAATGCCTTGCTCGGTCGATATAGTCGTCTGGTTTACTTCGCAGGCATGACTTTTTCGGGAACGGTGTTTCCAGTGTGACAAACGACTTGCAGGTAAGGATCTAATGATAACCTGTGTGGCGTCCTCATATTATGGGGCTTAGAATACTGGGAACCTTGTCGCCATAGGTACTGAATTGTCTGTCACTTGGCAGATCTTGAAGTAGGGCCTGTGCTGCTGTTCGTGACTATTCAAGGGCGTAGGGTTTTATTCTCTTGAAAACTTATTTCCGACTCTGCAGTGATAGCGGGTGCCCCAAATTTCAGTGACGGTGTTCATCTATTGTTTCAACTCTACTTGAGCAGGAAGTTACTCGCGAGCCTTTCTAGCTCATCAGTTGGCCAAGAGTCGACGCTGTCTTAACTACAAACCTAAACCACGGTATCACTGCGATGTAAGAGATAGAGTTCATCAAATTTAGATTTGTGAGATGAGAAAGCTTCATTTCAGAGCAGCATCCGTCCTGCCCCAGACATGGACTTGAGCAATAAGGGGCGGTTAAGCGAGACTTGGGCGATTACATCTAGTTCGCTCGCACGAGGTGCGGCATTTCAGCTATTTACCCAAGCAAAACGAGTACTTGAACGAAACTTCTTTTAGTTTTTGGCATGGAGCATGGTGCATAGTTCTGCGTGGGAGAATATATTTAAAGCGAGAAAGATATGGGGAAAGCTCTCTCCCCCTCCCCCTTCCCTCTTTTTATTTTTCGCTTAACCCCTTAAGAGAGATGATACTCACCCTTGAACTTGGCTGCATTACTCTGCTACTTTAAACATCCTGCTTCAGTGCTATGCCCCTTCTAATGATCATGTCATAGCAATGACATGTGGTGATGATTAGGTTATGGTACTTCTCTGTGTCGATTGTCGACATATATATATATGTACGTGACGTCCTCTTATTGGAGAGTAGGGCTGATTGGAACTATAAATTTGGGGTGAAGCGGACTTGCAAGTCAGGAGGAAACCCCAGGGATGTTAGTAGAATTTGGCTAGAAAGATTAAAGGAAACAGAGTTACATCACATCAATTGAGAATCCAAAACTAGTTCTGGATTCATAGCCTCCATTTTCATTCCTCACTATCCATCTATATCTGAATAGTCACCCATCTCCCATCCGTATATTCACTGATTTGAACTCCCAAAACTGTAATCTGATAATGTACAAGTAGCATGCAGCAGAAGTAAAGACCTCGGCCCCCAAGAATCTTCCATTTCCTAGGTAAGTCATCAATGTATCACCGTCCGCCCGGAACGCCAAAAGCAACAATGCTATCAAAGCAGGTCATGTTTTCTCATCTCGTCTCTTGCGTGTTTTGTCATATTATCTCCCGCCCTTCCATCTTTGTACTCCCTCTTTAGCTCTGGAAGACGTCAATCCGCAAAGGCATTCGATCTTGGACACCTCACGAAACAGTCTTCCCACCACAATCTGGGATCAAAACCCCGGGCTTCAAGTTCCGGTTGACATCCATCAAACCCCAGTGATCCTCCCAGTTCTCACTGGCCGTATCAAACGAGATCTTCCATGGCTCATCAAAAGCCTCAAACCAGAAGTAATTTGTGCCGTTGGTAAGGGATTGGCATACCCACTCCGACATGAAAGTATTCATCTCTGTGATACCAGCCACTGATCCGTTGGTGCAAGTGGAAGCTCCACCGCAATCAGTACCGCCTTGAGATGGCCATCCGGTTTCAGATATGTAGTTCTTGGTGAGATCCTCCTTAAGGATGTAGTCGTGCGAGTTCCAGAAATCCCAAGTCCAGCCAGCTGCGGCGTCTGAAGTAACACCAGCAAAGAAGGGGTGAATATTAGCCATTAGGATATCGACTTGGCTGGCAAAGGCGGCTGTCCAATTGTCTCCCAAATCACTACTCGCAACCGGAATGTTGATGCCCATGGTTGTAAGGTTGGACTTGACATCAGTTATGATTGCGCCAAGTTGGGTTGCTGTCATATCTTTGCGGAAAAGGACCTCGTTACCGACAATGACACCAGTGAAGGACGCTTTACCGTAGGTATGGAAGATATCGTACATTTGGGAAATTTGGCGGTCATTGGTGGTCTGGTTTGTATCAAGCCAAACACCCATCCAGACCTTGATTGTACCATTAAGGCCTAGTTGATCGATCGAGTGAAGAAGCATTTCAGTCTGGTTGCAATCGGTTCCGTAGAGACGGATGGTATTGGTAAGTTGAGAGAGGACAGCCAAGTCTCGAGTGACGTTGTTTTGGGAAGGGGGGTAAGACAGGCAACCAGGATATTGTGTGTACATGGGCGTGTAATCGATTCCGGGGAAAACCTTGTGTAAATTCTTGTTGTTCATCAGAGCCTTAATCTCAGGAGAGTTCTTGTTGAGATCCCCGTTGGTCGCAGTATCCCCCTGTGCAGATTGTCCAGATGTCGATGAGCTAGGTGACTTCTTGGTTAAGATACCTCCAACTACACCACCAGCAATACCTCCGATGACCAGAATAGCCGCTATGATGCTGACAAGCCATGTCAACTTCTTCTTCCCAGTGGATTGTTTAGCCAGCCACGCGCTCTTTTCTGGGGCCTCTCCGAGATTATAGTTTGCGCCACCATAAGCATCTCGAACATGATCATATTGAGGAGTTACCGCCCCGCTCGTCTTCCTCCCCACCAGTCCACCAATAGCTCCCAAAACACCACCCGCCGCAGCAGCTCCAGCCGCAGGAGCAATGCCTTGGTTCGAGTTGTGTCCCAAACTCAGCATTGAACCCCGATTATGGTGGTTGTATTCCAGTCCATCATCCCCGTCATCTTCAATACTGTTCGGGTCGAAGTCATGCTCTAAACTTGGGTCTAGGTTTCTCGAGTATCTTCGGTAAGGAATATCAACATATGGCTCATGGTTAAAGCTGTGCGGACTCCTGGAAACCGTTGATCTTGACTGAGGAGTAGCAATCCCCGGCGGGAAAGCAGCAGCTCCCAACGGCGCTAACGAAGACTGGCTGTAGTGACTGTGATCCTGCCCTGCTTCCGGCCGCGAGTATGCTTGATATTGGGTTGGCTGAGGCTCGTATGGATTGCCTTGGTGCCTAGGATCATATCCTGATTGTCCTCCGCTCATCTCTGCCGCGGGACCGTAACCGGGTGTCTGTCTCATAGCCTCGAGTCCACTTTCTCTTGCGTTGGCATCTGCGACTCCCATAGCAAGTCCAGAAATACCTCCCGCAGCTCGCTCGCCAAAATTGTCAGCTCCAGGCGTAATACCGTCTGCCGTGGTATTATATCCCAATTCCTGGCCCCAAAACCGACCTTCTGCGTCGCGGTGTGGAGGGGGAGGCGGTGGTCCTGGTTGGATAGGACTTAGAGGTGCGTCGTAGGTTTGAGGAGCATTCGAAGGATTTCGTTGCTGGGAAAAGGAACCTTCGCGCTGTTGGGAATATCGTCGTGCGGCTCGTAATCGATTAAATGAGCTGTCTGGATGTGCGGCTGGGGAAATGGGTGAATGGGAGGGTGATCGATATTCTTGAGGTGCTGGGCCGACTGGTTTCCTTGGAGGGCTCCTGCTGTCCGTGTAAGGTTCCAATTCTGGCGGGCCGTCGGAATCGTAAGAGTATCGTCTTGGGTATTGCTGCATTGTGGAGGAAGGGAGGGAGAGAGGGAGGGAGGGAGGAAGTAGAGAGTAGGGAGATGTGAGATGTCAATTAGTATTCCCGTCGCACAGTGCCCACTCCACTCCGGGTGGCTCTCGTATTTCCTGGAACAGAAACCCGGCTAAGGTAAGTGTCCGAGTTCAGTACAGTAATCCGTGGTGCGATAACAAGATGGCCGGTGAGTTGCGTGTGCGTGGGTGACGAGGTGCAAGTCAACAGGTTTGGGTGGTACAGTACTGTAAGATCTTACTATAGATA
>JAPZPB010000126.1:0-44051 GCA_037952635.1 Bryoglossum gracile | reverse complement strand
AGGTGCAAGTCAACAGGTTTGGGTGGTACAGTACTGTAAGATCTTACTATAGATAGGTAGTAGATTGAAGCGATTGACTTCGAGACAGGACAGGAAACAGGGCAGAAGGGGGTGCAGATCAGGATTGCGACCAGTATGAAGATCCTTGAGGCGCAAGGCGTAAACAGTACTGTACGTATAGTACGGTGGAGTCCCCCGTTAAATGATAAGGGTACTGTACTTCGTAATTAATAATGACGCTGAAGAATGAGTTGTCCAAGTCAGAGGGAAGAGTTACAGTACTGAGACAAAGAGAAGAGCGGTCTCAATTTTCAATGCAAGCGACAGCAATTCGGCTCTCCAATCTCTCCTCTCCTCTCTTCTAAATGCCCAAGTTCTCGCCGTCCTTTTCAGCTTTCTGTCCTTCGCCTTTCGACACGAGGTCAGGCCGGTCAGAGGTCTCGCGGTTTTCCAGACGGTGGCCTTCTTCTGCCGTGCTGGTTGGCTGGGAAGCAGGTGGCCGAAACAAAAGGCTTGAATGGCGGGGGGCTGTGCGAGCATGCAACCTGTGCAAGGCTCCCCAGCGACGGTCTCCTAAATTTGGCATTGCGCCGCTGAGCAACAACACCGAAGGATTGCAGGCGGACGAACGAGTGATGCTGTAATCAACGTTCCGTATCAGCAGTCAGCCTGCTGTACAGTACCAATGCTCAATCCGTGCCTGCAGTATTTGAATGAATATGAAGATATAAACTTAATTCAACTCGGGATATGGCTGTTCGTCTCTTCGTCCCTTGCCCCGGATTACGACGAGGCTGGGACAGGCATGGCGTCACGACTAGGAATATGAGCCAACTGCTTTAGGTTTGGGAACGTGTGGATTTGAATGAGGGGAGGGGTAGAGGGCTACAGTACAGTACTGTACGATATCTCCAAGGGGAATAAGAGTTGAACACATTTCCGTTGGATCATTAACTCATATCTGCATCTCCTGCATCCAATCTTTCACAACTCAATACCTACTTTTCATCTTGTAATTGCAATTGTATGTAATATCAGACGAGACCATGGCAAAGGCATTCAGAGAATTGATCGGTGTCCCGCCATCCACTGCTTCTACCACAGACAGTGTTCTCGTCATCATCGATGCCCAAAACGAGTATGCTCCTGTTCGTTCATTTCTACTTTTTGGGTATCACTAACAACAAAAAGGTACGCAGACGGTCATCTCAAGACCGAGAATGTAGCTGCAACTCGCAAAGCTATTGCCACCCTTCTCGAAAAGTACCGCGCGGCCTCCGCCCCTCTGGTGCACATCATCCATCAAGTCCCATCGGGAGCCCCAGTCTTCACCCCCGATACTGATCTCGTCAAAGAGTTTGCCGAGCTCACTCCCAAGGGCAGTGAGATGGTTATCAGCAAGCAGCAACCCGGTTCTTTCACGGGTACGGATTTGGATGAGTACTTGAAGGGTACGGGAAGGAATAAGATCGTGTTGACGGGGTATATGGCCCATGTCTGTGTGAGTACGACGGCTAGGCAGGCTGCGGAGAGAGGATACGATGTGGTCATTGCGGAGGGAGCGGTTGGGGATCGGAATATCCCTGGGGTTAATGCTGATGAGCTTGTAAAGACGACATTGGCTGAGTTGGCCGATGCTTTTGGAAGTGTTGTCAAGGCCGAGACCATTAACTGAAGGTGGAAACCTTGTATAGGTAGTAGAGATAGAAGACTTTCGTTATGCTCTTTGGTCCTCGTATAGAGATGCTAGAGCAAGTGATATGAAGCGAGGTTGGGGGCAGGAAGCTCAAGAAAGCTCCATTACTTCGCCAGGCACCTCCACAGCTAGGGTTTCTGCTTGCCCATCTGTTGTTGGAACCTCCGTTGCGGCTTCTATTGGGGTTTCGAGTCCAACTTCAGGTACCGGAGTACTTGTCGTTGTTGGCTCAACTTGGCCCTCCAATCGCCAATAGATCTTGGTATCCGAGAAATCATGCCTAACTTGTGGGAAGTCAAGAACTTCACATCCCTCTATTAAAGCATCCAGTGCCTTCGCAGTCTCCTCCGAGTCCACAGAACTGAAGTGTTTTTTAGTCTCTCCTTGGTCTACAGTACTTGGGCAGTAACTCACGAATTGAACCTCCCGAAATTCCCCACATCAGTCCCAACCAACACCGCCGGCTTGCAACCCTCTCCAACTTTCTTATAAACACTTGCATAGCAATGAATTGCATACACTAGTGTCCCCTCTCCAATTACCCCAAACGCCTCCGGATCTTCAACAATGGTGTATCCCAACCCGGCCAAGAATTCCTTGTCCAGCTCGGTAAACTGGGGGTCTTGGAATAGGACCTCGAAAGGAGTTTCTGGTAACAGTGTCGAGGCGATAGTCTGCAACGCCACTAACTGTGTCGCACTAGCTCTTCTGCCTTCTCTTCTTGAACTCTGCAGACTGCCAAGCCCGAGGACAACAATTTTGTTTATCTTCCTCCTCTTTTCATCTACCTTCTTCTCCCTAGCTGTCTGGCCACTAAGCAGTTTCACCAAAGCTTTGCTCTCCTTTCCCTCTTCCCACCCCTTCCTGTGGTACTCCACATCCTTTGATATTTCCTCGAGTGTGCGGTTCACATACCCCACCTCGCCCCTCATGAAGTCCGCACCAATGAGTCCCATCTGCAGTGCCGCATTCTCCTTCAAACTCTTTGGACTCGACTTCAAAACCTTCCTTGGCGCATCAACAACATGTGTCCATCCCTCATCATCAGTGATCTCCTTCCTCTTCGTATGAACCACGGATGGCTTTGGTCTCCCTACGCGACCCTCAGCTGCAATGGCAGCAGCTTTCCTGGCGGCGGCGGATTTGCGGTTTCGTGCCATTGCGCGTGTAGCCTCACGTGAGGTGAAAGGAGGGGTGAAGTTATTTCGAGCTGTCCCGCTTGTCGTCGAACTTAGGGTTGGAGGGGTAGATGTCAACGGCTTTCGAACCAATTATTTCTCTGACGTCGTATTGCGCAAAATATTCTCCCTATCCAGAGAGGGTGAATCTGCAGGTGGGGTTCAAAAATAAATGCCCTGACGTTATCAACCCGTGTCCAAGGAACAGACACACCGAGTTCGGTTGGGTAGGTATTATTGACTTTTTCATTCCTGGATAATTGAAAAGTGTGGTAGAAATTTAGAAGCGGGGTTATTTTTAGCAGCGGCAGTTTGACACCGCTTTTGGAATGAGGTGAGGACTAAGGGGGAAGGGGGTGGGGGACGCGGGATGGCCCGAGCGTGGCTGGCTTTTCGTTTGAGGAGCGAGAGAGAGAGAACAGGTGACAATGAGCGAAGCGCTGGGAGGTGTGATGAGGCTATTTGATCCGGGAGTCGTATGAGATATGAGATGGTGATACAGTATGTGAGGGCGGTTATAAAGTTGCAGGTTTGGCCGTTCATGCTCACAATTCGCAAACCAGATGAGAGATGGATTGTACTTACTTTGTGTTACAATCTACAATCGGTTGATACTGTACCTTGATACCCATTTTGTACAGTTCTGTACAGTAATCATAGACAGATATAGTAGTAGACTCATGGGTGGAAGAGTCTAAATTTGTACTTCGGTTATCACTCACGGCACTCCTCTTCTCTCTTCTCTAGAGTCTTACTGTACTTCCGTACCTTCCTACATGATGTACTGTACATGTACATCGGCTGCTTACCTCCCCCCCTCTTGGCAAACCTCTCTCTCTCTCTTTTCCTTGCTTATCCCGACTCCAATCTGCATTACAGTACTGTACTGTATGAATCCCAAGGTACGGAGTAGCGTCTTCTCAACTTGGCGGTTAACGGTTTGTGACATTCACTTCACATTGCTTCCATTTGCATTTTCGCCCCATCTCGCAGCTCGCAGCTCACAGCTCACAACTCCCATCACCAACGCCAAAGTCAATCCCGAGCGCCAACTCGTCTTCCATCAGTGGCCATCAACTGGCTCAATTCCCTCCTCCTCCCTCCCATTCGCACACATTCCTCCCCCATTTCTGCAAATCATTCTCTTTTCCTTTGCAACTCTAACCTCATCCTCTCTAGTCTTCCCGGTTCAACATCCAGGGTCTGGCACAGATGCTCAATACTCAGCTGTAATAGGCCAGGTATTGTGCTTACAGCCGCCCAACTGCAGAGTCGGCGACAAATCAGGTGCGCGCGACGTGCAGAAGAAATGCAGTGAGATGGGCGCGAACGAGTGTGCTGCACTGCTGCACCACCACTTCCTCCTCCATTGGAGATGGACAAAAGGCGAGGGATGTCTCGCTCTTGGAGTGGGCACATTTGCGACCGTTTTTTGGAATCTTGTCACTGAAAAGGCTCGACTGACTCTTCTCTGATTCCTGATTCCCGTTTTCCGTTTCTCCAATTCAGCATCTTGTTTTTTGCTCAAAGTGTGAAGCTTGATTCAAGGTTGACAGTATATCCCTTATCAGCGAATATCGAAGCAGAGAATAGCCGCCAAGCTGACCGAATCTCCCACCACGGTCAGCGACGATACTCGGAGCTGAGTTCAGCTAGCTGAGCCTACATCTGCGCTTTCGGTTTCACAGGAGAGGAGAGAGAGGGACAAAATACACACATATTCACGATGTTCTGCTCGATATTACCAGTCATTGCGACGATAGCGAGTTTGATCGCGGTTGCGGACGCCCATACTGTTCTGACATATCCGGGATGGAGAGGAGATAATTTGGTTACGAATGATACGTTTCCTTATGGAATGCAGTGGATGTATCCTTGTGAGTAGACTTTCTGTTACTTCTGGAGGAGAGGAGAGGTTGGGATGGGATGAGAACACAGGAAGGGATGGATGGAGGGGTTGAAAGTGGAGATGCGGGAAGTAGGGGGCATGAGAAAGATATTGGAAGAGTTCTTTCTTGATATCAGATTCTCAAGTTCTGCTCATTTACCCTCCAGCTCTTCGTTGAAGCTCAATCCTCTTCCATCTCTTGCTGATCCTCCCCGTTGCTTTCGTCTACTCTCCCTTTTAACATCTTATCAACAATTACTAACACGCCCCCAGGCGGCGGCATGCCCACAACCACAAACCGCACTCTCTGGCCCATAACCGGCGGAGCCGTCGCCTTCCAACCCGGATGGTTCCAAGGCCACGCCACCGCCTTCTTCTACATCAACCTTGGCTTCGGCATGGACGGCCCTGACAACGGACCACAAAATATGTCCTTCCCTATGGTTCCACTTTTTCAAATCGTCGGTCCTGGCAAGAACCCTTACCCAGGAACGGTTTGCTTGCCTCAGGTTCCACTGCCGACGAACGCGTCAGTAAAGGTTGGAGATAATGCAACAATTCAAGTCGTGGAGACCGCAATCCATGGGGCCGCTTTGTATTCGGTAAGTGCACCGTGTCCAGAGAGAGAAATAATCCGAGAACTAACAAACCTGAAGTGCGTAGACATAACCTTCGCAGAGCCCGCCGACGTCGCGGAAGTAAACGGCTCAAACTGCTTCAACAGCTCCGACATCTCCTTCAATAACGTCTTCTCCGTCGCCATCGGCTCTACATCAGGTTCTTTACCCATCAGAACCCCAGTAGCGACAACCCTACTCCTCAGCATTGTTGGTGGCCTTGTTTGGGCTATGCTATAAACGTACTCTCGGATCCTAGCCTGTTCTGAGGAGCAGGGAGAGCATGGGAGAGAACAAGGCAAGATAGGGGAAGAGCAAAGGAAAAGAAAACACATTGTAGATATCCATTTCTTTCCTAAGGAGCCCAGACAGCAGAGTCTGCTTGGATGTACTGTACACTTCATATATGGCGTACTGGGGTTGGGGATGGGAAGGGGCGGCAAACCGGCGATATCATCTGGTTTTGTGTAATTTTTGAGGCTTTGGTTAGCGTCTCGTACATATCTATCGTCGGAGAGTAGAATTGGAAGAAAGTGAAACAAATTTCCAGTTCTCAATTTCGAAACCTGGTTGTGAAATCGGAGGGATGAGGGATAGGGGACGACTGTGAGATGATGTGAGCTCAGGGAACAAGGACTCGAAGTCTATTTTTAAAGACTGGGAGATGAGAGGTAGGTAGGTGGTGCTGTTAAGGTTATTTCATTCCTTTGTATTCGTTTGGAGATCTAACTATGCTGCATAGCTTAATGAGCTTGCTTGTGAAGAAGGGAAGGGAATCCCACCACTGGGCGAAATGCATCGCTCTTCACTTGTAGTTCATCATATTCACATCTCATCCATCATTCATCATTCCCTCCTCCCAACACCCCACTCCCATCTACCCCAAATGGGCGACAGCCCAGCAAAAGCCCCCCCCACTCACTTTAGCAACACCCCAATCTCCCGCCCAACGTTTTTCGCCCTCGGATCACTCGCCTTGCTAACAGCCTTCTTCACAGCAGTATCGACGCCATAGATCTCCTTCGCAGCACTCCTGATATCCTCATCAAGCGTTAATAGCGTACCCGTAGCTACCATCGCTCTATAAACCGCTTCGCTATCAGTCTGCGTCGACAGAATCCTACCCAGCGTATCGAGAACCTGCAATACGTGCTCGAAGGATGTTGTGTCACCTTGAGTCTTGAAGTATACGGCGTAGTTGATGTAGACTGTGGTTGCTGCGACTAAGAGGTTGCGATTTCTGGTAGAGCTTAGAGAGGTGGAGATCATCTTTTGAATGTTGGTGAATTCTTTGACAGCAAGAACTCGGCCTTCAGAGCTTTCAAACAGGTTGGCGATAGCGCGAGTGGCCATCATGACATTGTTATCAGCCCACTTCTCAGCTTCAGTAGCACCTTGGATCAAGACATCAATGATGGTGTCCCCTCGTGCAGCCCATGTTGCAGTCTGAGGCGCCACGGCTAAGAGACGAAGTAGGTCGAGACCGGGGAGGCGTTGCTCGTATGGCCAGGCTGTGCAGAGCTTGATTGCAAGATCGAGCCCGCCAACTACGGATTGCGAGGTCTTGGTTGCGCCAGAGGCCTCGAGATGCTTACATAAGTCTCCGAGGACAGAGAGCTCGGCGGGGTTGAGGGAAATGTCTTTGTGGCCTCCGGCGACAAGAGTTGTGTTTACCTCGCTGATCTTCTTTTGGATGGCTGGAAGGCGGGTGACAAGGATAGAGAGATACTCCGTTTGGGGGAGGATCTTTGGTGCTGCTGCGGGTATTGACGGTGTGGATGTGGTGCCAGGAATATATCTGTTATCACTTCCCCATGGATCTGGAGCTGAAGGTGCTGCTGGAGCATCCTGTCCAATGGTAGCACCTTGGGTATTCGAAGTGATGAAATCGGCGACCTGGTCGAGGTAGGTAATTGGTAGCTCATTATCTTGGATGAACTTTGTTGCGGCTTCGTAGGGGTTTTGGGAGAGGTTGTATGGTAGCTTCAACGCGGGCTTGCCGTCCTCAATATCCACATCGAAGACGTAGTCATACTCCTTGCCAAAATAATCGACTTTCTTTCCACTGCTTCCAACAGAGTCTACCACGGTTCCAACGTTGATCCATTGCCCTTGAGCCATGGACCAAGTATGGGCAGTGATAGATCCATTTGCTTCATTGATCATTTGGACCTGCCCATCCTTAGTACCTTGCTTCGAAGTAAGGAACTCGGGGCCTGGCAGCTTCTCCTTGTTGATATTCGTCTGTTGCTGGGGGATAGAGGACTCCTTCACTGAGGTCTCGAACTTCTGTAATGTCTCTGCATCCGCAAATCTCTCTGGACTCCTAGTGAAGACTCTCGCCATCTTATCACTTGCCCCACTGACAATATCCCCAGTCTCTGCGCAAACAGCCACACTCCATACCGAGATCGCTGGGTGGGTGACGGTTTGTATGCACTGGGTGCCCTTCCAAACTCTCAAAGTCCGGTCCTCGCCAGAGCTAACAATCTCCCCAGAAGGTGCACTGGCCAGAGCGTATAAGAAACCCTCATGTCCATGTAATTCGCCAACTTGTCTGCCGGCAAGTGTCCATAACCGGATTATCCCATCGTTGTCCGCAGAGGCGAAATCTGCCCCCGTAGGGTGGCCTTTGGTCAACCTGCAGAGAGCACGAATCGGGTGCTGACTGCCCTGGTATTCCTTCAAGATCTTTCCACTGCGGTGCCATATCCGGATTCTCTGATCTGCTGCACCGGTAATGATGGTTTCAGAATCATAAGCCAGAACTGCCCACACGTTGCCTTCGTGTTGTAATTCAGCCTCACACTCCCACTTGCCAACTCGCCATACTCTTGCAGTATGATCCCAAGATCCGCTGACAATGTATTTACTCTCCGGATCAACATCGAGCGAGCAGACGTTCATGCCATGCCCAATGAGCATGGCCTCAGCACTCTCCTCCGGAGCCTTCGAAGGTGGTCGCACATCGATGACCAACCCATGTCCGCCAGATACCACCAATCCTTCGGGATGTGCTGCTGTGGGTTTGATATATGCGAGGGAATTAACGTATGCGCCAGCCAGTGAGGAGATCTTTTCGACATATAGAGGGGGGTTGTCGGAGAGGAGGCTCCAAGATCTGACTGTGCCGTCTCGGGAGCCAGAAAAGATCGTCTTGGAGCTTGTGAAGAGCACACTACGAACCTATATCAGAAGAGCCTTTAGCAAATAGCAAGATGGGGCAGCGAGGAGAAAACATCGAAGGGCAAACAGCTCCAAAGACACAGCTCCAAATAGTGGGGGCGGGGAAGCTCACATCGTCGTCATGCCCAGCAAGAGTTGCGGACAATTTATATTCCGCCATTCTAAATCAAGTTCTCAGGTATCAAGCACCAAGCTTAAAGGGTGTGATAAAGTTCAGAGGTCGAATTATATGTCTGCTTGAAGTTGTTCCACCCTAGTCGACAGTCTTCGGAATGTTTACAAGCCAAAGCGTTATCGTTATCCGGAGATGGAATAATAAGCACCCGGTGCTAGTGGTTTTAGAATTCCATGACCACACCAAGCGACATCTACTCCCCGTCCCCACTCCCTCCTTTCTTCTATTACGAGGAGCCCTTGGACTGTAGCAATACCATTCAAGTGCGCTCTTTGTTGTTGTGGAGAGGCGAACAGGAGAATCATTCCGATCAATAAGCAGTAACGACTTTAACGACCCGTTCAACGAATCTTCTTATCTACGCAATCCCGCTTTCTTCAACCAAGTCCCACTCGTCCCAATTTTGAGCTACCAAAAGTCCCCTCATTACCCTTTTCCATATCTGAAGAGGTTCTTGCATACTTGCTTTCTAGTTTAGTTCACAGATAAAGAGAACATCTTCCTTTGCTACTTGCAATCATGGCACCTCAAGAATCAACAAAGAACTATGTCCCGCTGACTTGCCACGGACACTCGCGACCGGTGACGCATCTTAGTTTCTCTGGATTTGTGGGTTCAGAGGAAGAGTACTACATCATTTCTGCGTGCAAAGGTTCGTATGCGTATTAGATTACTCTGGGACTATACTAACAATTGCAGATAATAACCCTATGCTTCGAGATGGCTTGACTGGAGATTGGTATGCCATGTGGAACTGACGCTCTGGAACCGAGGCTTACAATACACAGGATTGGGACTTTCTTTGGACATAAAGGTGCTGTCTACCAAGCTCGACTTTCACCTGATGCTGCTACAGCTGCGACAGCTTCTGCAGATTTCACTGCGTATGTTCTACCCCTTTCGCAACTGGCAGCATCCACTGACAATCCTCAAGGAAGATCTGGGACACCCATTCTGGAGAAATTCTCTATACCCTCCAACATCACCACATCGTTCGTGCGATCGCATTTCCACCTGACTCGAGTAACCTCTTGGCGACTGGAGGAATGGAGAAGAAGCTTAGAATCTTTGATCTTTCTAGGGTTGATATAATCTCTGCACCTAATGGTGGTTCGCCCGCTAACGGCAATACAAATGGTGTTACCGACCGCTCAACCATAGATGCAGCTGAAGGATTCGAGATTGGACCCGGTGTTCATGGTGGTGGGATCAAGGCTATTGTTTGGACTCGTGACCCGAATATTCTCGTCACAGTCGCAGATGATAAGAAGATCAGATGGTGGGACCTGCGATCTCGGAATGTTGTGCAGGAGCAAGAGGTTCAAGGTGAAATTGGATCTTGCGAGTTTACAAATACAAAGCCTGAGGCTGGTGATATTGGTGGTGGAATGCCGGTCTTGTGCATTGCTGCAGGCAAGACGGTCTACTTCTATGGTGGTCCCGATGCCCGTACTTTGATCAAGAGCATTATCCTCCCCTATGAGGTTGCTAGTGTTGCTCTTCATCCAAGCCAGCGCAAGTTCGTCACCGGTGGAATCAAAGATACTTGGGCTAAGGTCTACGACTATGATTCTGAGCAGGAATTAGGTGCGTATTTGGACGCCCTGGTCTCATTTCAGTATGCTAATCGTCAACAGACGTTCACAAAGGCCACCATGGTCCAATCTGGAGCATTAGCTTCTCTCCTGACGGCAAGCTCTACGCCACGGGCTCCGAAGATGGTACTATCAAGATGTGGAAGAACTGCCAAGGCTCATTTGGTCTTTGGCGTGCTGAATAATCTCCCGGTTGATCTCTTTAAGGCCTTGTCCTGGAGTTGTGGTGTTTTCATTGGTGGCAGATCTCTCCATTGAATGTGTCTTAATAGGAGGTGAATCTGGGCCGTGTCATTTCTACTGCGAGAGCGCATAAAATAGAGAGTGTGATTCACATCGCAAAATGGAAGATCTTTACTCAGTTCTTTGGAGGTTGACCGTGATGGAGCCTCCAAATGCATTTGGTTAGTCTCCCAGTCCATGTCACACTGAGAAGTATGAATCTGCCATGTTAAAGACTGGGGACCTCTAATCAGAATCACTTTCTCAAAGTGACAACAGCCTTTTTGGTGCTCTGAAGCTCTCCGACGCTCTGATTCTCCTTGAATCCGGAAAGGTCGTGGAGTGCCGAAATGGGGCTGATTATCAGAAAACTTTCTGTCAACCAATGCTCCAGCCCTGATCAAAACGCTTTCAAGAACCAGGATGCCTCCAGTCTCTGGTAAAGCCAGCAGTGCTTTTGAGTTCTGAGGTATCATAGAGATTCCGAAGTAGTGTTGGTCAGACCTGCAGCTTTTGATTGGTGCTGAAGTTACATATTTCTTGAGCAACCACGACCTTCCCCGGCAGTGGCCCTGGTTCATTTATCTTGGCTACTGCTGTCTGACAGCATCTACTAACCTCCTAGGCCTTCTAGTCCCACAGCATCATATTATCTCAACTACGGCCTCTAGCTACTAACTCGTGAAATGTTAGACAACGATCCCAACTCCATGGAGCCGATTAGCCCAACTTCATCAAGAGTCCCGGTGTCAATTACAACTCGACCTCCAGCTCCAAAATCAAATCCCAAACCCGTCGACAGCCCATCACCTCGAATACAGACTCATACGAGGCGGAAGTCATTGCAGGACTTGAGACGTTCAACTTTCACGCCGAATCTCATTTCTAGCTTGAGTGCTGCCATAAAGCGTTCTCGTGAAATCGACACTCTCTTAATAGCGCCCATACCCCAGCTCGATCCGGGTGCGGTCTTGACGGGTATGCTCCCTACTCTGGCTTCTGCAGCCGCACATGTCGTATTACCACCGCAGGCTTTTGATACTGCCTCTGCCAGCTATGGGACTCAAGTTTCATCGAATACTAGACCACGTCAGCAACTTTCCAAAATCCTCACACCTGAACTGCTCAGATCTGCATACACAAGCAGCTTCCCTTGGCCGACTGATCGCACCTTTTCTTGTGGGGAAGTATTCCAACACTTTTTCTCAGGAACGGTGACTATAATGAAAAGATGGGATAATTCTAGCACAAGAAGTTGTCTGCTTCAGCTCTCTAGGATGCCAGATGGTATAAACGTTTTAGGACCAGATGAACTTTGCGCGATTCTCGGTAACCACAAAGACTTGGAGGTGTGGCTCCCTAATGCTCTTGGTCTCGTTCTCCTTCTTGGTGAAGCTGCAGAAACGCTCTGCAAGGGAGTGCACACTCGATGGGCATTCGCGTATTTCGGTGTCATCGTCCGAGACTTACTCCGCTACTTCAGAAACCTGCCCTACGAGCAGAATCCGTTTTACCTCTCCACCTGGGAGGGTACTGGAATGGATATTCACCACGCATGGTTCCGAGTCTACAAAATGGTTGCGCCGTTCTGGCGATCTGATGATAGGACTGACCATGACATTGTTCTTGGGGTTATGTACGAAGCCAGGGCTCATTACCGATCCCAGACCGGTAACCCTAAGACTAAATCCTGCTCCAATGACCTGAACGATATTGAACTCTTACTTGACACGAGAAAGATGGGTGCTGTAGACGGCAACATTGAAAGCTTGGCCATGTTCACTGTTCGTCATTGCATGAGTTACGCAGCTGTCATTAAACACTTTGGAAGAAATCCTTTTGTTAACTATTCCCTTGGGAGGGACGACGAGGTAGATGAAGAGAAGTGGTTACTAGCGCATTATCAAAATGCCAGACGGAATGAAAAGAAGGGTAAGAAGAACGATCAAAATGTCGAGGAGTTGGAAATGTTCATCTATGAGCCTTGGGACGCACCGAGTTCCGAGCCTCCCCAAGAGATAGACGGTAGTAATCAAGAAACCGTTGAGGGGGACAACAGCCGAAGAGTTGCAGAAATGACAATGGCGTGCCACGAAAGGTCAAAGCGGCTGATACAAGATGACATTGAGGCGGGAGTCTGGCCTGCTTTACATATATGTGCCCTTGAGGGCAAAATGGGTGATTACCTCAAGGAAGCAGTATAATGCGGCGCAGGGAAAACTACCAATTGCATTCCTAACGTAGAATGCCCATTCAAAGCATAACATTGAAACTGATCTTCCTCTGTCGATGCCCTTGAAGAACTGATGCAGTTTGATTAGCGAAACTACCGTGACAAAATTCAAAGATGCAGAGAAAAAAAGATATGAACTTTCAAGGTAAGTTCAACAACCCAGAGACCAAATACAACCGTACGGGCTTAGTGCCAGGCCAAGCAAGAGCACGCTAGTTTTGTTATGCCAAGCCAACTGACTTCGTTTGATTATTCGCTCAGAAGTTAGAAGAAAAGGGAGGAGGCTCAGGAGGGTTGGACAAGGTCAGAGATCCAAACAAAGTTGCAACTGCCATGCATGATGTGATATATAGGGGACTTGAGTAGTCAAGGCCGCTTGAATTCGTAATGCACGTAGACAATCTGGACGTTTTTGAATTCGGTCTTGCTTTGATATTTCTGATCAAGATGGGTTTGGATGTGCGGGATAAAGTGAAACCGTCCCCTTCGAATACAAAGTCTGCTCTTTAATGAAGAACCGTTTCAGTCGCAACAGCACACAGGTTCTCAATCCAACACCACTGATTGGCTAACATCAAGAAAACAAGCTTTCTCTCCATGATTGGCTTCCGTCTCGCTTTTACCTGCGGATGGCGTTGAATTTATTCTCACCCCAACTTTCCTCGTCCACCTCTCCCTGGATGAGATCGCTCCGCTTAAGAACCAAAGATTGGCGGTTAGGACTTGACCATGGGAGGAAAACACGTGCAAGCGGCTCGTCATTTTACTGGTCTGCCGAAAGGTGGCTTGCAAAAGCATTTCAAAAGTATTTCCAAATTTCAATGGTCAGCAAAGCAAATCCCCGCTCCCGAGTGCGTCCAGAAACAATTGATCCGGTCCAATCTTCTTCCTGATCAGCGGGCATAAGCAGCAGAGGTGGATATTCGGCATATGAAAGCAGCAAACCATCGGCATGAGGCGGGGATGAAGCTTATGTGCAGCCACAAGCATTGACGAGTAAAATGCCGTTGCAGAGACCATGTGTTGGAGCCGGACAGCGAGCTTTCGAGTACAGTGTCAGGAAGGTCGCGTTGCTCATCAGGGTCCAGTCTTGCAAGAATTGATTGGACTTTATGTCTTTACTAGAGTACCTGATTCAAGATGGGATACGGAAGTGTCCGTCCAGCGTCACGTTACCACTTTCTTATCTCATGTCTGACGAAAATCTTGTCCTATCTAATTGTGCCACCTGCATTGGAGCTATCCCGAGTTGTCAAACCCAGCTTACTGACGAGCCGATGGCGATATATATAGCTCCGAGTAAAGCCTCAATCGAGAGCTCTTCCTGCGACAGCCGTGGTATCAGAATCAAGAACGCTCAACATGGTTGGCCTCAAGATCGCAACTGTTGTAGCCTTGTCTAGCCTTGTGCTGTCAGTCCCTAGTAACATTGGTTTTAAAGGGGACTGGAAGAGCAAAATCAAGAATGTCGTTGTCTTGGTTGAGGAGAACAGATCTTTTGACACCTTTGCTGGTGGATTGACCTACAACCCGACAATTGATGGATTAGTTCACCATAACTATTGCAACTCTATGTATGCCTCCTTGAAATGGTTCGAAAGGGAATGCTAACAACATTAGGAACTCTTCCGACCCAGCTCAACACGACGACGTCTGCGCTGGGCCGCGCGCCAACGATGTTGCCCCCGATGACCCAAACCACTCCATCTCGGGCGTGAACATGCAACTTTTCAGTACATGGCACCCGGATGAGGCCGCTGTCGATGCTAGAAAACAGACTGAGAACATGCGTGGGTTCGTTACCGAGCAGTCGATTACCTTCGACACACTCAACAAGACTCGTGCAGCAGAAGCTATCAACTACTACACTCCCGATCAGATTCGTGTTTGGAATAGCATGGCTGAGAACTTTGTCATGTTCGACCGCTGGTTTGCTGCCGTGCCAGGTCCCACCAACCCCAACCGTGCATACATCACTTCCGGGTCTTCGAATGGTCATGGAAAGAACGACAAGGCATTCAACGTCTACGGGTTGCCTCAGCGATCTATCTTCCAACAGCTCACTGAGTACAACGTCACCTGGATGAACTACCAAAACAGCACGACTGGACCTGGACTTGGCTTCAACCCCGATGCTGCCTTTTACAACTGGACCTACGAGTCCGGAGCGTATGAGACCAACATCAAGCCTCTTGACCAATTCTACGCTGACGCTAAAGCCGGAACTCTCCCTCAGTTCACATACATCAATCCTGAGTGCTGCAGCTACCAATCTTTCCACCCACCTTCCCCCATTACCTTGGGTGAAAACTTCATCAAGGGTATCTATGAAGCAGTCCGCAACTCACCTCAGTGGGACGAGACGCTCTTCATCCTGACCTTTGACGAGCACGGAGGTTTTGGTGATCATGTTCCTCCTCCAGTCAACTGGCCTGCCGGTACTGATCTCACCTATACCGAAACCGCACCGGACGGAAAGAACATGACCTTCGACTTCAAGCGTCTTGGTGTTCGTGTTCCAACTCTCTTGATCTCTCCCTGGGTCCCCAAAGGCTGGGTTGAGAAGAAGGGTCTCAACAATGGTGGAGAGTATACTCACACTTCCATCTTGAAGTTCTTGCAGAACCTGTGGGGTATGGATACCTTGACTGATCGGGTCGCTCACTCTTCCACTTTTGAGCACTTGATCACGGACGATTTCAGATCGGATGCTCCTGCTACCCTTCCCAATCCTTACCCTTACACCGATTAAAGAGGGGAAGATAGCCGATGGATTGATGAGTTATGATTCATGAATAAAGGTAGGGATGGAACTTAATTTATAAAAGGAGTTGGAAAACCAGAACAAAATTCATTCTCTCCATTCCCCGGCTGCTCCCACTCTTGGTTGATGGCCTCGCTGTAGTCAAGATAAGTGGCACTACCAGAATGAATGCGCCGTTTTGGAATATTTGAGAAATCTGAAATAATCTGGTAGCCCAGAATAACCAAGTGCCCGGAATTACTCAAGTATTTGTGACCATTCATGCCTTATTGAATATTTAATTTACCTGGAGTATCTAGTTGTGCCACGTTTCATGTCCACTGCGCGATGGTTCCAGAATCACTCTTGACTCTCCCACGCAGAATTTCACTACTGGTGTCTTGCTCAGACTCTTTCCATCCCATCTTAAGGGTCGATATTACGAAATATTTCCTTCTATCGTTATCGCGCCAAGACTGCCCCTCTCCCGGGATCTTGGTTCCATCCCATCCCATCCCATCCCATCCCATCCCATCCTGAACCCTTTAACAGCATTAGACTTTCTCCATTCAATTTCACAACCTGTCGTGGCCCGCACGAAAGATCACGGAAACTCTCTAATGAACTCCGGATATTCTCATGGAGGTCTTCCAAGATGCCAGACCCGCAGCAAGTGCGACTGGCTGTAGACAACTGCGCTCTACCACCAAACTCCCAAAGACTTCAAAATGCTGGTTATCAGCCAATCCCAGATGCCAAGATTTCTTATCAGCAATATCGAGATGCAGGAACAGAATTTGGTGCATGGTAATCTTACTATAGCTCTGGTTAGGAGAAAATATTCCTGAGCCCTAGTGAGCAGGTCAAAGGTGGGATACGAAAATCGCATTTATGAATGGCATGCTTCTCTTTCGTTTCTGTTTTTTGTCTGCCTCTCTGTCTCAGCAAGTAAGATGTTACAATGTGCCTCTTTCCGCAGTGCAGCCCTCATGGCCTTGGCTTTTGCGGTCACTGCCAGTGCCACGGTCTCTCAAGCCGGGCAATCACTGATAGTGAATGGCATCAGCTACTACACGGCTCCAGAATCCGTTTCAATCATTGAGGCCACAGCTAATATGCTGAAGTCTGCTGCAACCGCTGGAGTGGATTTGATCCCTTTGACAGTCCTGGAGGATTCTTCGAGTGCCTTCACAACTACGGCTCTGAGATCTCTCGTTGCTAATTACACAGCTGTAGATGATGTGTTTAATACTGGCTTTTTGCAAGGCAAGCTTTTCGACGAAGTCAGGTTGAATTGAGAGCTGACAATCTCTAGCAATCTACTTGAAGCACTCTGGATCCTCACCAGCAACGGTCAGCTACCCTCTCGGAGCTGCACTTACACAGTACGGGACAAAGCTTTTCATGCCAGCTCGTGCCTACACCACTTCTGTTGAAAGCCAAGGTCATAATTTCACCGGGTGGAGAACCGAACTCCCAGCTGGGCCGTACTTCATGTCTGTATCTACTGGTGATGTCTTCCAAGCATACAGGCTCTACTCCGATATCCAGGGAGCTTTCACCGACGGCTTGAAGCCGAATGCCGATGGCACATACTCTGTTCTCAGCGCAGCCATCAGCGGAGCTCAGAGTCTCACAATCGGAGTTCCTTCCCGTCTCTACTACACCAAGACTGCAGCGAGACCACTTTCTGGAGTGAGACTTGGCGTCAAAGACATCTACGACATTGCTGGAGTGAAAACTAGCTGTGGAAGCCGTGCTTACTACGATCTGTACCCACCCCGAAACGTCTCTGCTGTTGCGGTCCAGCACTTGATTGATGCTGGAGCTGTCATCGTTGGAAAGATGAAGACTTCTCAATTCGCGAATGGGGAGATGGCAACTGCTGATTGGGTTGACTATCACAGTCCATTCAACATCAGAGGAGATGGATATCAAGACCCCGCTTCCTCATCATCTGGTCCGGGAGCTGGAATTGGAGCGTACGATTGGCTTGATATCGCATTGGGCTCAGACACTGGTGGCTCTATTCGTGCCCCCTCTCAAGTCAATGGATGCTTTGGGAACAGACCTTCCCATGGGTTGGTATCGTTGGATGGGGTCATGCCTCTTTCTCCAAACCTGGATACTGCTGGATTTCTTACAAGAGACCCCACTATCTGGCACGAAGCTGCAAAGGCTCTGTACGGCCCGAACATCACCAGTAACTTCACAAGCTTCCCCAAGAAGATTATCACCTACGGCTTCCCTACTACAGCAGACTCCGAAGCCGACGGTATCATCCTCGATTTCCTATCCAAGCTCCAGTCTTTTCTCGGAAATACCAATACTACAGTCTTCAACTACAACGCTCTGTGGGCAGCCACGGCTCCTGATGCAGCTGGAGGCTTTGCAATTTCACAATCCCTAGAAGCCGTCTACCCAACCCTCATCTCTCAGCAGCAATACAGCCTCTTCACGCTCCCGTTTTACGCTGACTACGCTGCCGCCCATTCGGGTGCTCGCCCTTCCATCGACCCCGTTCCTCTCGTGCGCTGGGCTTATGGACAGATTAACCAGACTGCAGATGCCACAAGTCAGGCTCTGCAAAACAAGACCGTGTTCATGGACTGGTGGAGCAAGCAAGTTGTCCTGCCAAGTGTAGAGAGCTGCAGTGACAGCTTGCTGCTCTACGTTGGCAGTAACGGAAGTCCAAATTACAGGAACCAATATCTTGATCCACCAAGTCCTCCAACTGGGTTTGGCTTGAGCAGAGTCAGCCCCTTTGCAGAAGTGCCTGATTTTGTGTTCCCAAGTAAGTGTTCCTTCACTGTGGCTCAGCTGAGCATCTCTGACCAATGGTAAATAGTTGGGCAAGCAGCATACAATTCCACGATCACCTTGAAGGAAGAGTACTTGCCTGTGAGTATTGATGTCATTGCTGCGAAGGGATGTGATGGGATGATCTTTGCGCTTGCGGAGGCGCTCACGGCTGCGGGGATCTTGAAGGTGCTAAAGACCGGAAGTTTGATTTACAGTACTGAAAGAAAGTAGGAAATTATCACGTGGATTAATGCCGGATGTATTAGATTCTAGATATATTTGCATTGCCGAGTATTTTTCAGTCTACAGAAATAGCCAGCTTTAACCTGCATTTCACAGGCAGTGAGCCAGGCCGACCCAAATCTTTGCTTCCTTAGCGGCAGCCCCTGAAATCTCCCCGCCGTGCTTCATTCGTTTAGCGACTTCGTCTCCTTCAACAACCTCACAACAACATCCGCCAGCTCCTGAACACTTGCAACCAACTCCAATCCCAACCTTCCGCAGACGACTTGCACATTCCCCCTCTTTGGATACTGCTCATGGCAGCCAACAACGACCTTCCCACTCCTTGCAAACAGCCCAAACTCCAACAATGAAATCGGTGCTGGGGTATTTGGCCCAAAGTAAACGGCAACCACATCAGCCTTCTCCATCCCATCCAGTTCCCAGTTGACCTGCTCGCGGAACGGGGCAAACGTGATATCTTCTTGCCATGAAGAATCCCAGTCTGCGCGATGCGGGTTGAGGATGGTTATGGGGAGGTGGGCGAGGGAGATCGTCAGAGCTGATTGCCAGGTTGCCGGTGGAGCGTCGATGGAGCCAGAGAGAAATATTGTTGGGCCTGAGATGGTGTAGGGCAGAGGTGCGAATACGACACGGTGGTCTGGATGTGGAGAGTGAGACTGTCCTGCATCTGTGGCCGTGGAGAAGGCCATTTTGGGAGTCTCCTGCGACTGCTCGTGTGATCTTGCGGTTCAAGACGCCTTTCAAAGGTTCAGGTTCAGGATGGGGAAGCCCGGTAACATCGGCCAAGGTTCCGTGGGTAAATGCCAGAGCTGCCAGCACCAATGTGCTTTGCATGCAAGGCCAGGTCTTCTCCAAATAGCCTAGCCGCCTCTGGAAGAGCTGTGTGCGCGACTGGGGTTGGTATCCTGCATCGAGATTGATGCCTGCGATGTTCGTACTAGGAAGTTGTCCTTTCGACGCAGTACTTTGCAGCTTCCATGCCGTATCTTCAGGATTGAACGCTCCTAAGAACGAGATACTCCAAACTCGAGCCTCCGATACTTCTTAACCTTCATTCTCTTGACATTCATGGTGCTCATAGTCTGAGTGCGATCCATCCCTGCCTCTATGTCGATCTAATAATTTTTTTTTTTTTATATCTATCTCCTGTTGGCGTTTTCGACTTCACCGCAGCCGCCCTGTGTCTGGCTGCACGACGAGAAAGATGGCAGTTTCCCCATATGAGACACGGCTGAAACCCATTTTCTTTTGCTCTCCTCCAACACCACAACGATGATGTCAGGTGAAAGTATAAACCACCTAGCAGAAAGCATCGCAGATTTGGTATCAACATCTAAGGATCTCCTTCGCAGCGATCTAGATTGCTTATTCATCTCTCTACCAAATACTGGCGCTAATGGCCCAAGCAATTTCGAGTATTCTCTCCTCACGGCTATTGATTTACAATGGACGGCAAAATTTGACATCGTACGATCTGTTCCTGTATCAACAACTGAGCTGTTCTGGATGTTTCAATGGGGCCTATACTATAGCTACCAAGTTTCTCCCCTCTCTTTTCTCATCTTTCATTCTCACCAGTACAGCGGCATATATGCTAATCTTGAACTCCAACAAATATTATGATTGATTCATATCAATAGACTGTCACAACGTGTTCACTCTCACTTGCTAAATAAATTATGCTGTGTTGTGAATGATGCGACTTCAGTCAACGAATTCGGCTCAATTTTTTTTTTGGAATTCATCGATGGACCGGTCTCTTCTTCGAGGTCGACGACTATCTCAATATCAGCGAAATCAGCAGCAGCAGTTGACAGCACGGGGACATCAGCCCTAGCTACAGCAACTACACCACCTGCGGATACAACTGTTTCCTCTCCCTCTTCATTGACGGGGTTTGTTGCATCTTGATTCTCTACAACATCCACAACATCCTCAATTTCTGGAATCACCGCAGCTACTACAATTCTCACGGTAACAGCAACGCCTATAAGCATTCCCATCCCAACATCTACATCATCCCAGCCCATTCGAGCAGCGGTACGACTTCTCACCGAGTCTTGTCAACCGGTGCGACAATTGGAATAGCAGTGTGGCTGCCATAGGTGCTTCTTCTGTGGCGTCAAGTAAATTAAGGGAGAAATATACAACCACCTGCGGAAGGTTCATGGAGGCTATAGCGGTGGTCGCACTGCTGAGGAAGCTGCCTACAATTGGGCTGAAACCAATGATGATGGTTATAACCAGACCATTGATGGCGCTGAGAATCTTTGGGTGTTGTGGGAGGTAGGCTTCGTCCTGATGGGATTGTATTGGTACATAGGGTAGATCTTAGCTTGAAAACTGCGTTGGGCTTGCAATATATCGGGTTTTGGTAATTTGCTGCTGTCTATGTCTTTAAATAAAGCGATAGCTTCGGATATCTGGGATGGCTCGAAAAAGGAGGAGGTTCTGAAAGGTGAGGAAAACTTACGTTATTGGGAGAACTTGAGCAATGAAACTGCAACCTGGAAGCCGGTTTCGTGAGATGTATAATTACGATCCAGCATCAAAGAAGTCAAAGAAGCTGATGCTGATCCCAACTTTGAGGAGACCTCATCGTCACCTCGACCTTGTTTACCCCTGAGCTTCTCGGAACGCGTAAACTTTAAGCAACGCTGTCACAATTTAGGCTCATCGCACCCCTGAACCAGCGCTTGGCACTTCCCACATCCCAAACTACCCACAGGCTGCTTCGCTCAATCGATTCGCCTGTCACTCACCCCAAATCAATTCATCTCGCCAACTTCCATTCATCTTACAGTACCATCATATCACGAGCGAGAAGAGCCAGAGGAGCCAGCGACCAGGACACACGCATGTGCCTCTTCCGTTCAAATATGCCGAAGGAGGATCACTTACGAGGTTATCGAGGTAACGAGTAAGCACTTGCCTAAAGCAGCCCCTAGCATTGAGGATCGGACATGCTTGAGTGGCCGTAGATCACCTACAGGCTGCCGCACGCAATGACCGGCATTGCGACTTCGACTCTCAAGTTGATTTGATGGAGGTAAATGCTCAAATAGGGATCTGTGCAAGACTGATAAGCTTATTGTATTCGTGTTAGCCCCGTTGGGCTGGCAAACGGGGAGGTTGCCCAGAAGAGGCAGCTGTCCAAGGGGTCACGATCTTGTTCCTGGATATCAACATGAATTCGGTGCTAGTACGCCGGTGGGAGGCGCAGAATCCAGGATTTCAGATACTCATGTTCTCAAATTCGCAAGTAAGAAAGGAAGGAAGGAAGCTTCATTTATCTTGGCGGCCCTGTGCTACCACTATAAATCCCCCTTCCTCAAGTCAAGACATCCCTCTTCTTTACTCCTCAAGCTTCTGGATCCAAGTCTGGATTGTCCTCAGCCATGATGTTTCTCTCCACTTCTGTTTCCGTGCTCCTTGCTCTCGCGAGCTCCAGTATTGCATCTCCCACTTTGAGAGATGTGAAGAGCAGCGTTGTTGAGAAATTGAATGGGCCTCCGGCTGGTTGGCTGAAGGATGAGAAGGCCCAGCTTGACAAGGACACGGATGCTGTGAGACTACGGATTCATCTTGTCCAGCAAGATATGGGTAAGTTTCACGACTTGGCGATGAAGGTATGTGCTGCTACTTCCATGCCGAGAAGTCTACTGATACTGGAAAGATTGCCACGCCAGGACATGAGCTGTATGGAAGCCACCTTTCTCAGCAGGTCATTGACAAGATGATTGCCCCGAAAAGTGAATCAAGTGAGCTTGTTTTGCAGTGGCTGGAGAGTGCGGGCTTGAGCAAACAAGCTTTCGTCTCAGAACGCATGGATTCAGTGGTTGTTGATGGAAGCATCAGCCAAATTGAGAAGCTTTTGAATGCTCAGTACAGTGCTTTCGGTATGGAAATGAATTTCCTCTTCGTTTTGTCCTATCTGCTAACAGAATGTAGTCCAAACTGAGTCAGGGTCATCAGTTATTCGAACTCTAGAGTACTCTCTCCCAGACTCTCTCTCCGGTCATGTGGATATGGTGCAGCCAACGACCTTCTTTGGTCTCAGCCCTATGAGGTCTATGATTTCTGACCACAGAGCCTTCAATGAGAGCGAGATGGACACCAATGCAGTTGCTGCCGTTACCGGTTGCACCGGAAATATCACTCCAAAATGTCTCTCGAATCTTTACAGCTTCGCCTCTGCTGCAAAGTATACAAACGGCCTGATGGGAATCGGAGGTTTCTTGGAGCAATGGCCTTTCAAGTCAGATCTGACAACCTTTATGAAAAGCTATGCCACTGAAGGAAATGCAGGCCAAAGCTTCACTTGCACCCTTGTCAATGGAGGAACTTGCCCCCAGAGTGGTACTCCTGGGATCGAAGCCAACCTCGATGTTCAATATGCCCGTGCCATTACAGAATCAATCCCTAACGTCTATTACAGCGTGGGTGGGAGACCTCCATGGCTTGGAACTGGAAGCAATACTAACGAGCCATACCTTGAGTTCCTCAACTACCTCCTTGCTCTGGATGACGCCGCGCTCCCAAACACACTCTCCATTTCCTATGGCGATGACGAGGATACAGTTCCTCTCTCCTACGCCGATAGTGCATGCAATCTCTTTGCCCAGCTCGGTGCTCGTGGTGTGTCCGTTCTCGTTGCATCTGGGGATTCGGGTGTGGGAAGTACATGCAGTTCAGGAGGTGCAACCACCTTCACGACCTCCTTCCCCGCCTCTTGCCCATGGGTCACAACTGTTGGAGGAACTGATGGTACGAGCCCTGAAGCAGCATGGAGTGGTTCCGGTGGTGGATTCTCTAGTGTCTTCGGTCGTCCCAGCTACCAAGACGCTACCGTCAATAAGTGGCTCACAACTGACAAGACGCACGCTGCTGTCACCAAGTACTTCAACAGCTCTGGTCGTGCTTACCCCGATATTGCTGCACAGAGCACAAACTTCGTCATTGTCGCTTCCGGATCTGCAGAGCTTGTCGATGGGACGAGTTGCGCAACACCAACATTTGCCAGTGTCGTCCAGCTTTTGAACAGCCAGAGACTACTGGATGGCAAGAAAACCTTGGGATTCTTGAATCCTTGGTTGTATGCCAATGCTACGAGTGGATTGACTGATATTACGACGGGTTCAAACTCGGGGTGTAATGGGGTTATTAGCGGTGCGGGGTTCTCTGCCGTTGCTGTAAGTCTGCTCCTGTCATTTGCTTCTTCGATACTTACATTCTCTAGGGCTGGGATCCTGCTACTGGACTAGGAACGCCAATTTACACAACTCTACTAAAGCTTTCTGCGCTGATCTGAGAATATTAATATACCAATTGGAAGGTCTTGACTCTTGATGTGACGAGATCGGGACGGACTTCGAGCAATGGAGACGATGATGCCCCAAGGGTAATGAATAGTAGTGCTCCTTAGAACCAATAATGAACTAGCTTACAATACAGTACTTCCTGTACTTTTGAGCTACAAAGTGTGGCTTGAAAGTGGTGTTTGAATGATGGGCTCCGCTGAGGTCATTCTTTATTAAATAATCACAGCTTCTCCATACCCGGCCATGGAATAGCCTTTCCGGCGTCCATCCATAACTTCATTTCTTTACTACCAACAGCAGGAGGAATAAGACTCTGAACTCTCCAAAGATCTCTATCACTCTCCACCACATGAAACTCCCACCTAGGAATACACCCTTAGTCAAGGTCCACTGACGAAATCAAGATCAGAGGTTACCTACGTCCAACCTTTGGGTTCAAATCGCACCTTGAAGACTTCTCCCAGCCAGTCCAAATACTTCCTCTGCCGAGACCGGTCATTATTCCAGTTCACGGCGATGTGGTCTGCTGTGAAGCGGACAAATTTGCCTTCGGTTGGTTTCCCCGCCATGAAGAAGGAGTCATGGGGAAGCTACATGGCAACGTCAGCAAGCGCACACAAGCCTCCAACTCAACCTTAGAGTTGGAAACGAACCTCATTGAACACAATGTTCACAAAAAAGTCTGGCATGAGCTTGGCGTAGAGCGCTGTCAAAGTTGTGGCCAGCTCCTGCTTCTCCGCTGCCGAGAGCTGGTTCGGACTTGTGTAAAATTGGAGTAGAGGCATTTCGAGTAAGTTCCTATTCTAACTCTCCACTTGCGATGAGACTCTGTATCTTGGGGAATTTCAAGATGTCTCAACCATACTTAAGTACGCTCGGGGCGTACAACAGTTCAGTAAACAATCCATATTCCGAGGAAGCTGACATCGCTTGTCGGCCTTTAAATGATTACATTCGCGTGCTTTACTACCAGACTAGTATCATCTCAGCGGCCGACAAACAAGGGCCAAGAGAAGCTTTTAATATATCCATTGGTGGCATTCACTGCACACGACAAAACAAGAAGCCCTAATCAGCAACAAATATTCGCTTGGCTGAAGTCTGAACATGTAGTGCGATCAGTAATCGTCAAGACTTCAAAAAGCCTTAAGATAAATGCGGTATCCTCCCTCTTATTGGGCAGATTGAAGGATAAATGGGGCTCTTGCCACAAAAAGAAGCCCTGGAGTCTGGCACCAGCGGCCAAATGTTGTTGGTGTTTTGCAGTACTGTTGCGGCGTTATCGATTTGTGAGAGGCAAAGTGCTAATCTTTGTCAGTCACAAATCTCTTCGGACTTCTCATCTACATACCTTCGGTCATAACAGCAGTCAAGTAGGGAAGTTTCTGTTGCTCTTGCAGCTGCGATGGCTGATTTGTGTCTGGTCCGACTGGGAACAGGTCCTCTCGCACTCTCCATAGCATCTCAGGATTAGCAAGTAGGTGGAACATAGGAACATAGAGCGTGTATCTAATGGTCTCAATGTTAGTGCTAATCATCATCTGGCTATTATGGTGCAGTCTCTCCTTTGTCGTCTCTTGCCGCCACAGGCCGAAATAATGCGGAATTGAGAAGTTCATGGAAGATTGTAGGACGTGATGCATCCTTGTACCATTTGTTCTTATCACACTCAATGTTTTCAATCTGTAATTCAATGTCCTAAGTTTGAGTCAAATCTTCCATGGTTCCTTTTCGCTTTCCCGATAGTCAACAGCGATGTATAGTATCTTCTTAAAGTCGGGCGCATTGCTCGTGTCGAGACTGGCTTTCCCCAGCAGAGAGTGCGACAGTATGTTCATAATCTTGAAATTAATGGAAAGAGCATAAGCGCATGTATAGCCTTTGTCAGCTTCTGCATGATTATTACGAATGGTGTGGAAATCTGGGCAGTCCACCTAGTTGCAGGCTTGGCAAAAGCATATCGGTGATCAAATCCGCAGTATAGCTTCCAAAAGCTTCATTAAGGACAAGGATTCGGCCTTTCGCCTTTACATTCTTCGTTGAACTTGATGCAATGTTTTTTTTGGCTAGCGCTTGGAAAGTTGGATTCCAGGAACAAAAGTTGGGATTTGTCATTTTGAACAGATCAAAAGAGCGGTACCATGCAGTGGGGGCTGGCGAGAATTCAAAAGAATAAAAAAGTACCAGCGCAACTAATCACGGGCCTATGTTTCTTAAAATTGTCTCATCGCGGTTGGGTATCCTATTGTTGGGATTTGTCAATGTTCAAGGAGGTGGTCGGGTTCTTCTAAGTCAGATACACTTGCGGCTTTATATCTACCATACACTCGAGACTGCTAATATTTGGTCTCCTCGCCAACGCCGTTCCTGACTTGGAGTTGAAAACGTTACTGTGAGACTCGAATAAGGAATAAGGGCTATCCTCATGAGACGAGATGTTCAATACAGTGCGCATCACGTGAATTGGAAAATAGTAGAGCATAGAAAGACGACAGATCAAAAGTGTGAATGCACAAAAGCTGGTTAGAAAAAATGTCGAAAGTTATTTGAGCTTAAAAGTGTAAGTAGTTAAAATAAGTGTACCGATTAGAAACTTGCTGCTTGGTATTTCCACCGGGAAAGGTCCAAGGCGCAATGCGATGGACTTGGACCACGAGGACCAGTACTGCACCCTCGTCCATCAAGTAAAGTTAGGTAGATGACTACAAATACTATTTGACGTGCTGGAGGGGATACCAAAGGACTACCTGTACAGCGACGACACATGGGCGAGTGATGGCTGGGGCCCAGATGGGTGCAATATGGTAGGTCATGTGACTTGTATGAAGACTGACTGACCTAGACATATCATGACCCCACCCGAACTTTGTTTTCATGACGTTTCCTCTGTTGGAGGATCTTTGTAATTCGACAAGGGAAGTGCTAGTTGCCCCGAGTTAGGCCTTGCCTTGCCTATGAGTATATTGTGATGCTCACTTGTAAATGAGCGGCTGATGAGCCCAATTCAAATCTCACAGAAACATCGCAAGCGCTAAATGAAACAGGAACGGGAATCAGCCTCGACAGCATCACGATTGATGTAGTTATATAGTGAGAATGAGTGGGAGTAGTGTCGTCAAGTGAGATCTGAAAAGTACCCAGTGGAGTGTCAGCATGGGCACTTTACGAGTTACTGGGCGTGGGGTCGTAAACTTCACCTCTTTCCATCAACATCAACAACTCCTCCTACACATACAACAGCCTCAAGATTCACATTCATCTAATCCCTTTGTATGGCACAACATATGTCCCGAGATCTATGTTTGTTCTCTTGAGGATCCAGGACGGGGCGGAAGTACTGCCCGCGCATCTCATCAGGACTCTCAAGCCACTCGCATAGCTTCCTTCACTTCCCGTCATCAATCCTCGTTTCCCCAGGCCCAACGGGCTCTCCGGGGTTTCTGTAGCAATTCATTGTCCATAATTATTTTATTTTTAATATTTTCAAAGTTTTTACTTCGGTTCAAGCTGTACTGTCTCAAGCTGGAGTTCATCTGATTCTAGCGAGTTCATTCGTGCAAATGAGGATTGACAACACAGAAAGTTATGACGGCGGCTCGCCATACGTCTTGCAATTGCATTTCTTGGTCAGTCGATTGGTCAAGCCACTCTTACAACTTACAAGGAGCACGAGGCTCGTTTCAAACTCCGGCGGGTTGCGAGTATATGGGCGCGGCGCGTCACAATTGCATTGCTTGATCCTTGCTGCACTGCCACATCTGGACCTTTAGGATGAGAGTTCAGATTCTCACCAAAAATAAAGAAAAGGAGAGATCTCCCAACTACGCCAAGTATTCTTGACAGAGTCGTTCGTTAATCATCACAGAAAGAAAAAATGGCGGTCTTCAATTGCACAAATGTTCCAACTGTTGCATCTACGGATCCTGGTGTGGCAGGAGTGGGTGTAAGTATCTATCGACTTTCAGACTTTCTTGCATGGACGCCCTACTGATGATCCAGGTTTTACTTTCCTTCCTTATCACGGCTGGGCTCTCCCTCCTGATGAGTGGATATATCATGATACATGAGATGCGGCGACAATCCGAGACCAAAGTTATCCGCAAGCTTCTTCTATCCCTCGGCGATCAGCGAGTCGTCACTGCAATCGGAATCCAGAGCGTTGGCCTTGCAAAGACACAAACAATGGTTTCGTATCACTTCTTCATCATTTGGATGCTCTCCTTGCTTTCCACAGCTGCGCACATTGGAACCCTATTGGCACTGGTGAACGATTTCAAGAGGGACTGGGTGTTGCGATGGCTCCGCCAGTTTCTCATTTTTGTCAACTTGGTCCTCTCATGCGTATCTGGAGTTATCATCCTGTTAGCTGTGGTGCGAGATCTCAAGCCAACTCTTCCAATTGCTTGTGCATGGCATATCCCTTCAGAAGGTGCTCCATCGGATGCGGGAATCTCCATCGCCGGGACGATTGCTGTTATCATTGCGAATTGCCTCTTCTTTGTATTGGCTGTCTGGTACCTTCATTGCACCGAACGCCCATGGCTGAAGTCAGTTCAGATTGCCGGATTAGTGGTTTTGGCTGGAATTGCCGCAGGAGCTGCTGCCCGAGTAATTGTCCTAAACCCTCGGTGCCTCTCAACGACAAAGCCGAGCAGGAATGGGCCTTTGGCCAGCTGTTGCCGCTTTTGATTCTATTATTACCCCTCATCTCAGCTATCGAAATCTTACGAGGTACCTATTTCTGCTTATGTTCTCATGTGTTTGATCCCCGCTAATTTCTGGAACAGGAGAAATGAAAGTACCGTCTCCCATCGTTGAGGACGATACTCCATTACTTGTATCCGATAAAGAAAGCGGAATTTTCTCAAAATCTGGATTCCAACCAAACCCCTTTTGGGGATCAAACGTCAGTCGATGGAGTAAGTGAGTGGATGAGTAGTGAAAACATCCCAGGATAGATTACCGCACGCGTATATACTTCACATTTTACGTGAAGAGGGAACAAAGACAGGGAATCTCGAGGAAATACGTCGGTGCGGCATGTTTCGCCACTGCCAACCAACCGCTCCGAGTTGTGCTGGGCTTAACGAGGGTAAGTTGAGGCGGTTGAACCGAACACCTGATAGCTTTCAAGTTTGCTCCGGGCTTTTTCAGTAAGAACCGGTGGTGTCAGGTTAGTTTCAACGTCCAATAGCTGACGTTGTTTTAATTAAATCAGAACCTCAATCCGAATTTACGAAGGGACCTGTGCCAGGTTGGAAAGGAGTCAAAGGGGACAATGGTTTCTCGACGAGATCAAGGAAGGTCTGGAGATGGGATTGCATCAAGTTAAAGGAATGAGACCGGAAATTGGAACAGTATTGACACTACGGGCTCAGTAAGACATTATATTCAAACTTATAAGATTACCACTTTCGTGTTTGTTGCCCCTCGTCGTAGCATTCCGCTCCCTGAACCCATTTCCTCCCTCTGCCCTACTCACTCAGCCAACCTGCATCCCACGTGCCCTTCTAGCCTCACGTCCACGCTCGAGCTAACGATAATGATGCTTACTGTCTCAGTTTCGGTTTTCGTTTTGGGCTTATCATCCGACGACGTGAAGACGGTGTTGCTGGTATTGGTATAGGTAACAGTCACTTCGTATACGTAGTAGTGAGTGCTGGCCTAAGTCTTGGTCTTGGTGGTTTTATTCGTAACAGTTGACAGATAAGTTGTGCAGCTGAGTGCGAGATAGGTGCAAACTAGATCGAATATTTTCCATATTTCTACCTGCTCGGCTTTTGTCCAATCCCGGGTCTTCCTGAGGATGAGGAGGCGCCAAAGTGAAGAGGAAAGAGAAGCACTATATTGGGGCGGGTTTATGTAACCTCATATTACAGTTTACCAATTTCCCCGTGAGTTGAGCTTTAAACGTCTGCGACCAGAAGGGAAGATCAACTGAAGCCAGGGCAACATGCTCACGAAGCCGCACTCGTACCTCATACACCGTATTTTGATCCAGGATAATGCTTAGCACCTTATATGGCATGATCAGAGCAGAATTCCATGATCTATTCGTCTGGAAACAAGGTTTTGTCTGATGATGGTAAAAATAGACTTCGGGACTTGAGATCCACTTTGAATAATATACCTAGGTCTCGTCGGAACTGGTGAGATGCAAGTCGTTTTTAGTAGGACGATGTGAATTTTTGGATGTTATATGAGGTTTGGAGCGCTCGCAAGGTGGAGGAGACTGAGGCGTCCGATGTGCCTGAATAATGTGCATTTGCAGAGAGGAAGAGAACAATGCCACTGTCATGGAATCCGGGGTTAGAATTGCCTTAAACCCCAGAGATTTGGTAGTCGACGCCACGTTTCACGCCCCTTGTCTCAGCCCGGTCTGCACAACCTCAAGAATTATCCTGACAAGCCTCGTAAAGTCCAACCAATCAGTGAGTAGTTATAATTATCTCCTACTGGAATCCGCCTGAATAAACCGACGTCAGGAAGAGGCACATCGGGGATTGAATTCCGCCCTTTTTCACTAGCCACTCTACAGGAGACGAAGTACAGTAGGAGATAATCATTGAATAGATATCCTGCCTTGTTTTGCGATTGTTGAGCTTCTTATAAGGCTGGCCGAGATAACTTCAGCAAGGAACACTTGGAGATAAGGAACAGGTTTCATCTTACCGGACTTGCTACAGTAAAAGCATGCTGGTGATAGGGCAGGTTTGGTCGATCAGACACAGTTTTGACCCCGAGTCTCAATTCGGCCCCCAATATTCACTATCACGGCGCAGTCCTGACACCTCCGTAGGCTAGCTGTGCCGTGCTGAGGCGAGACCTTCCCTCTCTCCGCTGAAGAACTTTGATTCTTTTAGTTCCTTTTTGTAAAGTTGAAGAAAGAGTTAAGCCGAGGAATCAAGTAAGGTCGCCGAATAGCCTCTATATACCTCTCGCGATGTCGGGCAATGTCACCCAGAATGTCTTAAACGACTTCGTTTACCCTCCACCCTCCGGAGCGAATGGATTCAACAATTCGGTTTTCACGATAGGCTCAACCCTCAACCTGACGTGGGTGACTCAGTTTTCAAGCACCAACCTTGAACTATTCCAGTTAAATCCATCAATAAGTCCTTTCACGATTGCCGGTATGTTTCCGAGACATTTAAATTACTCTCTTGCTGATAACGAGTAGCCGATCTCACTGGAACCTCATTCACTTGGGTTGTGACAACGGAGAATTTCGCCTTGTCTACAACGAATGTTTTTTACTTCAACGTCGTTGACAACCTATACGGGGGAAGGTTTGGTTCAAGCTTTCTGAACTTCACGAGAAGTGGGACGGTTGCTTCCTTGGGGTTCCCTAGTGTGACGCCATCGACTGCTACATCGTCCTCAACTTCCTCCACGTTCTCAACTACCACCACGCCAACAACACAGGCGCCCTCGATACCCACATCGACGAAGCCATCCCCGGGTCTTACAATAGGAGCAAAGGTTGGCATCGCAATTGGAGTTGTTGCGCTGTTTGCATTTGCTCTGGCCTTGGTATGGTTCTTTGCAGTTGGCAGGCGGCGGAACCCAAAGAATACACAGCATAAGTTGGGAGGAGATTCAGCAGAACAACCGTTTGTGTCCAAATCCATACCAATCGAGCTTTCTGGGAAGCAGAAGCCAGGGGAGCTCGCTGATAATGTCGAACCGACCTATGTAAAGCCGACCAAGCCAACCTACTATGAGATGGGCAGCCCCTGAGCGATGGCGGATATTTTTATTGTTCTTTCGGCTGAGGAGAAACATCCGTGACAGACTGGTGAATCTGTGCTGTGCTAGTTATTGTGGAAAGCTGGCGCTCAAAACTATTGAAAGAGCGGCGCTATGGATTTCCAAGACCTCAAATCTGGGAGGGAGGGTCGAAGAAGGGGACAGACTTGAAGAAGGAACAGAAGAGTCAGCGAGTTGAACTTGAAGGAGCGGAGATGGAGTGAAATAAGGCACAACGAGAATTGCAGTGACCACAGCTGGAGAGGAAAGATGTAATGGCCCTTTGAAGTATGAGGTATGGAGGAAGATGTCTCAGACTTGGAGCGTCTGGAAGTGGAACCTATAGATAAAGGAGAGACTGATTATGAGCACTTGCGCTTGGGGAGATCTGGAAGGGCGGAGACTGATGGGCAGACTTGAAAAATCATTCCTTCTACTCAAAATAATACAGAATCCTCCTACGTTAAGACAACCTCTTAGTATTATTCCAAAGCTTTTCCCGCTCATCATCCCCTATATCTCCGTTGATCTTCCTCAGCCGCATCGCCTGTAACGTGATCCATTCCTTGCTGCTCATTGTTTCCTCTCCCCCATCAGTCCTCCTCGGGATCAGATCGCTACCCTCTAGTCTTTTCAGAATGACATCGTCCTCCGGCCTAGCAAAATAGACGACACTGTATCTGGTCTCCCTCGCCTGCTCCCCTGGAGGACTGACAACTCGATGGATATTGCTCCTGAGTAGGCCGTTCGTGAACTTTACCATAGCATCACCAAGATTGACAATGCAGTGTCCCCTCAACGGTTTCACATATGTCCACTCAGACTCACTGCCTTCTGGAACCAAACTTGGCGGAGGTAGAATCTGCAGGCCCCCCAATTGGTTGAAGAGTATTGTGATGCTCCCAAAGTCTGTATGCTTTCCCAGAGCAGTCCTCAAGTCTGACGGAGGTTGTGGAGGCGACTTGACGAAGCGAATCTGATCCCCTGATATGGCTTGCAGACGGTGCATCGACTCGAGTGTCTGTGGTGGGAGATGGAGGTGATTGTTGAGGTGCTTGAGAATGAGAGTTACCAGATTATGACAGCCCCGCAGGTATGCTTTGATGAGGTCTTGGTTATCGTACAGGATCAGCGGGTGTGCAAAGGGTGCTTTTGAGATACCGAGGAAGTCGTCTTTGGGGATCTGGGGCAGATGAGCAGCGAGTCCCATAGTTTATGAGAAAGGAAAACCCACGTTGTAGAATTCATTCCGATCCAAGTTCCCTATTTCATCAACAACTGCTGACCCAAGTCCCTTGTATCCCATGTAACTCCCCTTGGACTTATAATCATACTTCTGGAGTTCCTCACTTCCTAGATCATAGAATTTCTCTGCCAACCCAAAGAGCCTCTCCTGCTGTCCCAGCAATATCTCCCCATCGTTGTCCCCCCGCAAATCGAGATAGAAAAAGCCCAGATCTTTGGATGCTGAATACAATCTCTCTGATTCAGCCGAGGAGTCTCGTAAAGAGGTGAGGTTTAATCGGTGGAGGGGAGCAGTGGGTATGTCGGACGGGAATGCCGGCAGGTTGTGAAAAGTCAAGTCTGAGGCCAGCGAGGGCCGCTTCTGAGTGATTGTATCTATTGTCATTGCTCTTCAGGGTTTGAGATGAAATTGAGCGGGAATAATGAAGGAAATGTGTATCTCCTGGAACAACTTGGTGTCGTGTCAGGCGGCTCGGGTTTCGGCAGCTACGAGAATGCGGGGTATTCCTGGTATGGGGAAGGTAAACCACGACTGGCGAGACGATTAGCTCGTACAGATTTAACAAAAGTTTTCAGATAATAGCAAGAATTCAGTGAAAGGTTGAGTGTGGAATGGGACATGGGCGAATAAGAAAAGATAGCGTTGAGGTACACGGCCGTGGAGAAAAGCTGTACTTCGAATGCGCCCATCAAGACTCTATTATCACTAAATAAATCCATGTCGGGGGAAATGGAAGAGAGAACGAGAATAAAATCATCTGTTTGAAAAAGCCAGGCTTGCAAACGAGACCTGAGAAACAAACATCCTTGCCATACCATTATCCAAATTTCAGCGACCACAACGGTGATTTAAGAGAAGACAAGCAATAGTCCCACATTAAAACTCAACCAAAATCTTCAAAGCCTTATGCTCAGATGCAGTGCTGAAGGTCTTGTAAGCGTCTTCCATATCATGGAAAGCAAATTCTTGAGGGCTAATGTTAGCGCTTGACATACAGAACGAAGAGGGAACTTGCTGTGAGTAATCAACTTCGCTGGATCAAGCTTGCCCGAGAGTGCCAGCTTCAAGAGCATGGGGGTTGTAACAGTATCGACGAGACGAGTGGTGATTGCTGCCAATATTAGCATGGAACGAGAGATTATGTCACTCTCCATCTACACACCAATATTCTGGGCCCAAAGATTCTCCAGATGCAAATCAACCTTTGTTCCGTGTACACCAACGTTTGCAATGACACCGCCTGGGGCAATGATACTCTGACAGAGCTCAAAGGTCTCCGGGATACCAACAGCCTCGATGACCGTATCACATCCCTTCCCATCGGTGAACGACTTTACCATCTCCTCTGCCTTGCCATCAGCGGGGTCAATTGTCTGATGTGCGCCTAATGACTTGGCCACCTGCAAGCGGTTTGCGTCTCTGTCGATCATGATGATGAGGGATGGAGAGTAGAGTTGTGCCGTGATCATAGCTGCTAATCCAACTGGGCCAGCTCCTACGATAGCCACTGTGCCTCCGGGTTGGACCTTTCCATTCAAGACCCCGCACTCAAGACCGGTGGGGAAGATATCGCTGAGCATGACAAGAGCAGATTCGTCGGCGCCATCTGGAATTGGGTAGAGGGAAGAGTCGGCATGGGGTATTCGAACGTATTCTGCTTGTGTGCCGTCGATTGTGTTTCCAAGAATCCAGCCTGCCAAAATTAGATGTGCCGGGCTTGCAGGTCAAGAACTTACCTCCCGTCGTGCAATGCGAATACATGCCTTTCCGGCAGTACTCGCAGGTAGCACATGAGCAGATGCAAGATATCAATACATGTTCTCCTTTCTTGAAACCTTTGACGCTTGTGCCTGCCTCCTCCACTATTCCAACTCCTTCATGGCCAAGAATTGTACCAGGAGAGCAGGTAGCTACATCTCCCTTGGAGATATGCAAGTCTGTTCCACAGATAGTTGTCTGCGTGAGCTTGATGATAGCATCGGTTGGTGAGGAGATTCTGGGCTTTGGGCGCTCTTCAAGCTTCACTTCTCCCAATGCTTTGTAGACCAACGCTTGCATTGTTGAGTATGAGGCTTGGCGGATAGGTGGTCGAAAGAGATGTCCGTTGGAGAGAACTCGTACTGTCCTGAAGGTCTGCATCTCTGGGGGATGTTGTATTCGAAATTGGGTTTGCTACTGTCTGTGGATGTCCACGAGGGTAAAAGAAACATCCCACGAGGACAAGATCATTAAAACACGTCATATTGAAGGTGTGGGGTAATGTAGTGGCGATCTTGTGGTGATGGGTTGAGGAGGTGGTCTGATGTTTTGGGTGAGAGTTTGTGGAGTGAGGGGATTCAAGTTGTTGGTGCGAGGCTTGCAAGGCTGTGGACAAAATAATGGCACCAGCAATCGTGCTTGAGGAGCATGCTTGGAATCCGAAATATCCTAATTAGTGCCCTTACATATTAAATTAACGCTTTTCCAAATATCTGAGGTCATCTAAAATATTCAAGTGCTTGGAATTTCTCAAGTTGGCTTAATTATCAAAGGTATTCCGAGTATTCAGCAAGGCTGCAAGGTCTCATTATTCTGTCTCGAGGAAATCCAAGTGAAAAGCGAATACATTTTTTCCTCCCCTTGGTAGTGAAGGATATCTATTCTTGGAAGCTGTGGTCTTCTGTGACGAATTCCATCATTCTCCCACCCCCCGCCCCCTTCTCTTCCTCATGGCATTCCCGTCACGGAACAGCTTTCTCGTAACAACCTCAAAGAGATCGTTGCAAGTATCAGGTTGCCAAGTGTGGCTGGATCCTTTATGCAGCTCAACTGTTTCTCGTTTCCTATGAGTCCTATCAGATCCCTTGGTTTCGGTCGCAATTTGAAGTGACGCGAGGTTTGCTCTTTAATTTGCAGTTGCATTGTGTAAGAAACCTCCGTAGAAAGAGACTGTCTCAGTCGGCCTTATTTCGTTTCAGATTTCATTGGTTGTATGCCTTTCAATTTTCAAGCTCCTGACGACCAACGTTGGTATAACGTTGTCCCTCTCGCTCCAATTCCCAAAGTATGGAGATATTCGTAGAACGAGGGACAACAGATTTGATATCATCTTATTCCACTTAGAGATTCTCTGTCACTCTTAATAGGTGTCTGAGTTATATTTGGACAATCTCAAGCCGAATGGAAGTCTCCCCCGCGAAGCTTTTCCGCACTTACATAGACTTGTGAGCGTGGCTAGCAGTAGGGGCGAGAGTCTACTCAATTTGGCAGGTGATCTTTCAGCTAAGATTTTTCAAGGCTGCTCGATATCTCAGAGTTAAAACTTGCTAGTTCGAGGTTATCTTGAGACTTACCTCATCGCGAATTGATACAGTTTCATTCTAATGATTCAAGCCCTGATTTGAATATCCGAGGAGAAATGCTACTGAAAACCGGAAATATGTACTGTACAAAGTCAGACTCGGTCTCACAGCACTAGTCTTTGCTGGTCTGGTTATATATCAGAGCCACCAAACCAACTCCTCCTGCTAGGACAGGATTGGCCCCCTCCGCTGCCCGCTACCAGGCAAACTCCACTCAGCAATCATTGAGAATTCTGAGCGGCAAATCCCTTCTCGAATCTTGGCTAGAGCCACGACAACTTACCTGTGATCCCGGCTACGGTCTGTGCCAAGTAAGACTCTTAGCATTTGTTAAGCGCTTCAAATTCTTACGACTTTTACCTCATGGGCCAAAATTGCTGGTCCAACGGCGGATGGTGCCTATCAACTCAAGATTGTTGTGGGCTGGATTCTTGTAACAAAAATGGGGACATTTGCTGTACTTCTGGTCTTGAAGGGGGTTGTCCCGGGGACTCGAATTGTTGTGATATCGACTCCTGCTCCCCGAAGGTGGCAAATGCTGCAATGGTGGTTATTGTACTGCGGGAAACGTGTGCTTTTATATGATGGTATTCAAGTATGCTGTACATGAAACATGCAAATGATGGGATCACTCTCAGCGCTCCAGTTGGTGCAAGCAATCCAACAGCTATTGTGGGAATCAGCCTCCCGAATCAAATACCGTGCCCATGACGAAGACGTGAGCAACCACATCAAGCACCCATTCCACAACAACCCAAGCCAACAAAGTCGCCAATTGGGAATGTGTACGAGTATCACCATTGCACAATTAGCTGGTAAGACCCCCGCTCAACCCCGCCAAAGTCGAGAATACTTGCCTTGTCAAGGTTATATCTTCCTTGGTACTGTGAGACTGAAAAATTCTTTACTATGTCCACGTGCAGCGATGTGGCAACAAGCATCACTGTTTCGGTCTTATGTCACTGATCTGGCTACTGCACACGAGCCGTATATATCATTCCAACAGACGTTGTCAACACAAACTCCAGCTGCAGCAGCGGCTGGAATGTTAGGTGCATTTCTTTTATTAGCCTACTTTACTTCTTCACGGCCCTTACCCCACTGCCATTAAGCATATTCTATTCAAACTACCTTAAGCCACACTTGAACCAGTGTGGACACCTCCGTATCAAGTACCCAGGGGCGTGGCACAATATCAAGCAGCCCGAGTTTATGTCAGGCTCCATCCATCAAGTATCTGCAAAATATTAACATTTGTCTAGCATTGACTTCGCTTCTTTCAAGTACGAGAAAGTCGTCCAGCTTAGCGAGTGCCGTGAACTGTGGAAACTCTGGCACCAGTAGCTCAAGCTCACTGCTTGTCAGTGGGAAGAGTGATGCAAACCATACAAGCACATCCCAAGGAGGGTTCGAATGAATTTTTTTGGGGCTAGGACTGGGCATTAGAGCCTTGATGATATGGCTGTAAAGGGCTGAGGTAGTAATTGACAAGCTCATAGTTGGGTGATGTAGTGACGTGCATGGATCTCACGATTTTCAGCTCTTGATTTGAACCTGTAAATAAGCGACATAAGAGAATTTATATTGGAGACGCTTTGATCGGGAATTTGAAACTGTTAATTCTCTTGATATATTTGAGTTCCTTAATATTGGGGGAATTGCTTTGAAGCAAATTGCAAGATTGGGAAAGACTTTGTTCGACCCCAGTGACCATGGTTTGGAGTATCAATGAGAAGAGGGTAGTCCGCTGCGACATTCAGATTGCGCCTTGAAGTAAAATAGGGAAACCCGCGTGTTCCAGTAGCTTGGAGGCGTTCTGCCGAGCTTGTGTTTGCTGACAAATTTCAAGATCAATTTTCTAGGGGAAAAGTAGATCTCAACCAACACAAATGTCTTAGTGTAATGATAGTATCGGAGATAGGATGACGGGAAACGATTGGAGCAGCCTGTCTTGGCCTTGCTCTACGTTTCGAGAAGGAACTATTTTTCTTTTGTATGCATTGGGTCAAGGAAGGGATCTTGGAGCGAATTTAGGGAAGCAGTACAAAGAGTTGTTTGGCTACAAGGATAGAGATATATTAGTTGAAGTAAAACTCTCTTCGGAGCCGCACCCTGAACTACTTTATGTTCATCGAGGGCGGTGAGGGACACGATGCAGCGATCCTCAACTCACGAGAAAAGCTAAAATACCCACTAGGTAGTAGACACAGACGGAATAATGACTTAAAAGTCGGTGCGCTGCCTCGTAATCTTGGTTTTCTAGAATATCTAGCAAGTAGAAAAAGTTGCTTAAACGCTTTACCCTGAGATAGTTCTCGTGGACTCTCCTCGTTTGAAAACAAAACACGCTCCCAAAACGCCAAAAGACAAATGGCTTTTAGGTAGGAACTACTCCTTGTATCGAATCGTAGGTATTTTGCTTCACGTGCTTCACTTCCCCACTCTCCATGTCATAAACATTGCATCCCCTCAGGGCTGCATTGGGGGGAGTGTACACTGTAGATTATCAGCAACGCCGACCATTATAGTAAATCAAACTTACAATGCAGAGAAACAGCGTACTCGGTCGGATGTGGATTCGAAATGGAATGAAGGCCAAGCTGGAAAGTTAGCGGAGGTGTGAAGTATGAGCAAATATCTAACCTGATCAGCAATGTACGTGACTTTATTCAAACCGAACAGCTTGTCTGAAGTTTGAAGAAGGGGGCCCTCGTTGCCCTGAGGTATTGCAAATCTAGTCTCTCGAAGATCTCCCTTCAATATCTTCATCAAGCAATGTGCATCGGCATGATCATGGATCGGACTTGCTTTCCCAGGAGTCCATACCAGCATGAGCAGATTGAAGACGCCAGGTAATGAACAAACAAGGTTTCTGGTATATCTTTTTGTTGGATCTGTATGGGCGAACTGGGCCCATTGGGGACTTTCAGATATGTAGTTTCGGAGTAGAGAATGCAGGTGGGGGAGATCTGGAGTTGGGGTAGTGCTGAGGCTTCGCGTGAGGTCATTTAGGAGGCCATTGAAAGGTGTCTTGGTGATCTGGGGAGTGCGGTGGAGAGCTGGAAAGGGCGAGTGAGGTTGTGGTACGGGAACTGGCTTAGATTTGGGAATGGCGATGATAAGACTGCGGGTGATGTCGCTGGGATCTTTTTGGAATGCCACCTTGGATCTCAGCCTACGGAGACTGGCTGATTTGATGGATGCCATATTTGTATGAATTTGAGAATATGGGTGGCAGAAATGGTCGAAAATCAGTAAAGTCGTTAAAAAGATGTATGATGAACGGGGCGGAGGGTGAATCCAGAAAAGTGCGGTGGAGGAATCGAAAGTTAGTCAGTGAATTCTAGGTCCCGTTATCGGGCTAGGCCGTGTCAGGTATCTTGGGTCTGACCCAGGGTTCCAAAGCTCTCATGTTGACCCAGTAATATTCCGCTGTTCTCGCAATTCGTGTTGGCGCTTGTTCCACAGGCAAACCAGGATACACTAACAAGCTCAGGTCTGCTTCCTTTTCAACCCCGCGGGTGCTCTTCGTGATGATTCAAAGTGTCGTGTATATCTTTCATTTCTCGGGACATTATGAACCAGAAAATACAAATTACTTCCATTCATTCCATTTCCCGTCCTTGCCTCCATTACCGCTGGCGCTTTCGGGGTGATCGGGTGATCGGGTGATCAATAGTGGGATAGTGGACAGTGGCGCGAGACTGTCGCAAGCAAGGCTGATCTTTCTTTCTTGGCCAATGCCATGTCCACCTTTGCACATGCAAGGAAGCAGCAAGCAGCGACGCCCAAGAATACATCCGAAAGCATGTAAGAAATAATTCAAAGTAAGGGGATTGCAATAAAGCGTAGCTCAAGGCGGTGAGAGGGAGAGAGATAGAGAGCGAGAAGACAAAACGAAGGTACAGAAGAATAATTATTTCAGCAACTTGAACAACCCGTAAAATGTCCGCTTTTTGTTTGAGAAAGGAATTTGAGGGGATTCTCGTTTTACCCAAGACCTTGAATCGCCGACCTCGCTGGAGGAAATGACTGAGATCTGGGTTGTTGTCTTGGATCATGGAGCGGTCCACTTGGATACTTCTTATTGGATGCCTAGGTGTTGTATGTGTCATCGGGGAAGTAACACAGCTTGTGTTTTCTCTGAAGAAATCGACGAAAAGAGCAGCAAAAAACAGTGAGAAAGCAGGTCAAGTTCGAGGAGGGCATGGAGAGTACATTTCGAAATGATATAAAAGAAAGAGAGATTGAAATAGCAACGAATAGTTGAGCCGCTGCCATGGCCTGGAGCTGCTCGTTAGCGTGAACAGGGGCGATTGCGTGCGAATTCTGACTTAGGTAAGCAGGACTTCACTCGCTGTTGCTCGTTTCGTTGATTTCAATCGTCCAAGTATCTCTCTAGGACTTCTGTTGTCTTATTACAGTTAATTTTATGGTAGCTTTAGAGCCGCCATTTGGGCGAATGTAATACAAGTGTCATTTTCAAATGAGAAAATCTTTTCTATTGCAAAATTACAGTTTTGTGGAATTTTTAAAAAGTGCAAAGCACTTACTGTAACATTACGAAGTAGTTTACTTTACATCCTATTTCGCTGCAGCAATGATTTCCTTCCCCTGTTTCTTATCATCAGATAAGATTGTACAGTAATGGCTGGGGAAGTCTCACTGGTCTGCACCTTCTTCTCATTAGCTGATGCTAAAGGTGCAGGTTGCTCCTTCAGCCTTGAGAGCATGTTTGAGATGAGCGAACTGCTTGTCCTAGGAGTGGAGTTGGTGGCCTGCGACTCAGGCGTAACATACGAATGATCTTCATCTTCTTTTCCGCAGGCTTTCGGATAAAGAGACCAAGAGTACCTGACCATTTCGTAATAATACCGTAAAACTCCTCATCCAGGAAGGAATCGAAGTGATCGTTGCGTGCCTTCAGACCAAGACCTTTGACATCCCCATTCGACATACTGTCCTTCCTAACAATGCGAGAGTATCAGGTGATACCGAGGAGTGCTTTTCCAAGAATAGAGTTTGCCAAGGCACCTCCTAAGTCTTGGAGATTGGCCAGTTTCCGAGGGGCAAGGCCCAGTCTCGGGCATTTTGAGGTACTTATCAGCTCTCTCGGGATTCGTCTTGCGAACCTCCGCCTCCTGGTCAACCCACTATAGTTTGATGATACCTACGACCTGCTGGATGGGTGGGTATATACAGTACGAACGGAATCGGTATCATGCTGATTCTCATACGCCAGTTGGGTAGTCTGGGATACTTAATCGACTCGGACTGGCCGGAAACAGAGACAGAAGGCTTTCGATAGCACAGTGCATACGGATATGGGATAGGATCAAATAGAGGACTGGCACTTGAAGCGTCGTATTTCTCAAACCGATCAATTCACAGAGCAGCAACTCCCTCCGACAGCACCCGATATCGTTCTCCGAACTCGAAACTCGACCATACATACCATTTTTGTGCTGCTATCTGCAGGGCTGGACTTGATATTAGAGCAATACCCTTATTTGGACTGTATGATAGTACCAGAGGATCACTCGGCGCAGGCAAGTTGGGGGTCGAACAGATTATATTCAGTTGACTTAAGAAGTCAAGGTTCCGAAGTACGCGAGAGCATTATATACTCTTGCATACTTACGTAATAGACTAACTACTCCTAGCGTAATCTACCTAGACCTCTAAATCTACGCTGAACTACCCAATTCCTCAACACTTTTATATATATATTTATTTTTATTACTTTTAATAAAAGTTCTCAATTTTTTTATTAAAAATTTAAAGCTTAAATGGCATTTAAGCACTAATTCTAAGAGTATATAATATATATCTTATATATTGAGGCTATTATTGGAAATTTCTTGAATTATAGCTTTATTAAGTAACCAAGTTAACTTTAAAGATTACTTTCAATGAAATCACTTCCAATCAACCTCTACTTCCAATGGATGTGGTGATAGGATACGGCAATAGAGACTACTCCCTAACTTGACTTCAAAGTCTCTCTCGTAGCCGCCGAGCACCTGATCTTAGACATGGTCTTGTCGAGCTGCCAACTCGAATTTCAAGTCGAGAGGCTGGCCTTCCTTGTAAGGCTCCTGCACACCTGACAAACCTCTTCGCCCGGCATTCACCACCACCAATCGGATTGAGCATCCAAGAACTGGCTCAGGACACTACGGGAACAATATTGCTGTGTGAGGTAAAGCTGCATGGCTTCTCGATCAGCGGACAAGTATTGGTCAACCTGGGGCTTCTACCAGGCATGCAGAAGAACGATAGAAGAAGCCTTGCGGCCATCCCGCCCAGCTCTCCCATAATCTTGAGAGAAATCAATTAGCCTATCGGGCCGCAACACTTTGGAATATGAGAGTATAAGTCGTCCATTATGAGTATGGTAATGCCGTTCGATGTCGTAGAACTCAAACTTTCCTCCGCTTGGTTTCGCGCTTTTGATCTTCCGTATTGAGATACAGTTCTCCAAGTGGCTTCCTTTTTGGGCTAGTAGCGAGAAGAGGAGAGCCCCAACATCCGTCAATGCCGTGGAAGGCGGTCTTCATGGCCGCTAATATTATGGCTGGTTCGTTGGTCGATAACGTCCTCTTCTCGATTTGGAGGGCGGCATTGTAGAATTTGGAAGGTTCTTCGAGCTTTTGCAAATAAGCGTGTGGGATGTTTGCCGTGTATTGTGCAAGCTTCGTCACCGTTTGCTTCGACGGGCGCTGGCATTTTCGAGGTTTGATTGTGGTATTTGATTTCGATTGAGTAGTGGTTTCCAGTATAGATTCGTGCTCCGGAACGAAAAGAGTAACCTGTTATTCTTGGATTAGAACTGCCTATCATTTGGAAGGGGTCGACATACACAGTGAATTTTTGATTCTTGCGGGTCATGCCTCCTTCTCAGCTGGGCTAGAGTGATCAAAATAGCAATGTAAATGGGATCAATGGCAAGTTCTTGCTTGCTTTTGATTTTTTTGGTAGCAAAGGACCATGACTTCTTTCCAGCTGTAAACCGTTCACGTCGGGCAGCCGACGTCCACATGTGATCAGTGTAAGCCCAGATTGGAGTCTTCGTGGTTTGATGGCAGGCAAGGATAAGAGGAGGAAGTTGAGCAACGGGGCGTTTGTCATACTCGAGAAACAAGATGCTCTCCGTAACATCCTGTTGTTGTATTTTTGCTGCATCGGCGGTACTTCTGACAAGTTGTCGTGTTTGCCGATCCCTCGATACCGCCTGGGCGTGTTCCAGATCCACTTTAAGGCTTAAGGCTAAATATATATAATTCTTTTATAATATTAAAGGAGAGGAAAAGGAAAAGGAGAAGTTAATTTATAATAATTTTAGCTTTTAAGCTGCAATAGGGGTTCTAAATGCGCAAGCGCGATCTAAAGGTAAAAATATAGTACTAATAAAGATGCGCCGCAAAGAAGAAGTACTAGAGGGTATTTAAGGCAAATAAGGTTAAGGAACTAGATAGATATAAGATAGCACTAGCTTTATATATAGTAGGAGGGCTATAGGCCCACTTAGTTAAATAGCCTAGCGATAAGTCTTAATAAAAGAATTGCTTTGCTTTAAATATCTTTACTTTTCTTCGAAATAACCTAGGTAATTGCAGAATAGCCTTAGCAATATTACTCGGATATTCTAAGGTAAGTATAGCGGGGTAATAAGGAAGTGGTTTAAAATAAGGGAAAAGGAGCTAGGTACTAGATAAACGCTTAAAAAGACCTAATTATATATAAAATAGCCTTAGCTATTAGAGCAAAACCCATATGCGGCCTATATTACAGTCCGCGGGATTACTCGGCG